>JANHMN010001737.1:0-10059 GCA_030674055.1 Rhabdomys pumilio
AGAGAGAGAGAGAGATTCCAACTTAATTTTGTAGGATGATTCAAACTGTTAATTCTAGAAAGCAGGCTTCATCCTAGAGGAGACTCCTTAAAACTCTAGTAATATCTACTGTCATGTTTTGCAGGAGCAGGAACCATATACCCTTTACCTTAAATTCAACCACTCCATCTGATCTTCCCATTGTGGACACTGTCCTCCATTTCAATATATTTATCTTAATAAACAGTCCAGGGGACTCTTTGGCTGAGTTGGACAAAGAGCATATGGTAGCAAAGAAGCAAGAAGGTGATTTTTTTGTAGCTGAAATGCTTTGCAAACATGACTTCCTTTTGGTATCTTGGGAGTATCTAAGAAACTCACTCAGAATGTGGCTGTAACAAGCCTGCTCTCTCCTTTACTGTCCCATGTTCATTGCAGAGCACTTAGCAACACTGGACGATGCTCAGGAATTCTAACGAGAAGCTGGTCACTGTAGAAGCAAAGCTTTTGTAAAGGGCACTGAGGGTCTTTATGACCCAGAGAACAATAGCAAAACAAACACTCTTGGAGGAGCCCTTTTGATTCTACAATGTTGAAAGGAAGGTGGCTTTGTAAACCAGCCAATCCTCTAATTTCAAAAGGTCACAGACTTTATGTCTCTTGCCAAAGAAGGTATTTCTGAGTTTCCTCCATGCTCTATTTATAACATATGTCGTTCACCCTCTACTTGTTCTGTTTTCGACTTGCTATTTCCAACTCCCATAATCAAGAGGGAAGTTCTAGTAAATGTCCCAATTGCTTCCAGTGGGAAGTAGCACAGAGCCCTACACTGAGAGCCAGGACACAGAGTCCTGCTATGTTCTAAGCTAGAGGCTCAAAGAAGCTCCTTCCTCTTTCTGATCCTGTCTCACAATTTAGAGCTAAACGATTTTCAAATTTCTCATTCTTTAAAACATTGATTACTCTATTGTCCTTGGAGATTTACCTTAAGCACTACTTTCTCCTGTGATCCACCTTTGAGTTTTTTGTCCATCCTATCTCATCATCTTTTGTAATTTATTGAGTGATTACTGCTCTAACACATTTGGACAATATTAAGTGTTTGAAGTCTCGTCTTCCTCTAATATTTGAGAACCTTGAGGATGTGGTTTTCCTTATTTTATACCATTCCATTTTTTCCTCTGTTTCCCTGTACATAGCACAAAGCTAAACTGAGCTAAAAAGTGGAATGAGAAGAAATTCTTCTATGAGGGCCTGTCAATTTCAAGAAGGTAGCATGCAACCCATTCCTAACTCACAGCACATTGGCGAGAGGCCACTTATTATTTAGTTATTATTGTTACATATTATATTCACACATATATCCACACATCCACAAATATACAACCTACTTGGTCTTTCTAGTCTTTCTCACTACACATACTATATATGTGTTTAGGGCTGACCACTTGTGATTACCAAAATATTATTTTTCATTTTTTCTTTTTTAAGGAAAAGAGCCACTGACAATGTTCAGTGAAATGTCCAATGTCAAAATCAGGTGAAAGAAAAACAAACAAAAGCTTCCAGGCTGTCAGTTAGAAGTGAGCCTCCATTTTATTTCTATCCTGAGACCTTGAGTGGACCACTCATGCCCCGAGCCTCAATATCCTGGTGGGCACAAGGGACACTAGCACATTATTCATGGACCTGCTATGAAGACTGCACAGGAGTCAAGGGATGAGACTCCCAGGTAAGGCTCTGGCTTGTGACACACTCAGCAACTCTTTACTTTTCTCATGTTATTGATGCAGCTTCCCCAGGCATCTGACAAGTCTTGCCACCTCCTTTGCTCACAGATCTAAATCCATCGTGGGCATGCCTGTGACAGCCTGTGCCCTTAGCAAGCAGATGGGGCTGCCCAGAGACAGTGGGTGCCTAATGGAGGAAGGCAGTCCTGTCAAAATTGCTTGGGGTTACTCATCCCACCTTCAGGGTTTCTGGCAGGATGTTTTGATAAAATAAATCTATTTTAAGTGACTCTAATGAAATACTAACCAGTTTCTGAAGGGCTTTTAAGATGTTTCTTAAGAAGTTTTAGATCAAAGGCCCTGAGAAGGCAGGCTTTGTGCATTAAATATTTAGTACTGATTCAGTCACTTGAGAGTTCAGGCGTCTTGACATTGCAAGAGGGAGAAAGCACATTCTAGTAAGGGACAGACTCATGTTAAAGACACAGGTGACAGGACTCAGCATCAAGAGGCCTATCTTCTGACTGGAATGCCAGAGGACTTGACCTTCAAGGCTGTCCATCTAAAGATTCAGGATCTGAGAGAATTATTCATGACACATAGTGGCTGAGCAAACAGGCTGTTTCTGAATACTGACAGCAGCAATCTGTCTCCTAGCTGCCAACAGCAGTCTCAGCATTCTGTACACTGCCACTTGGAGCCCACCAAGTACCTCAAAACTTCCATGTGCTCTGTGGTCTATATGACAGACACTGGTTTTTTTTTTTTTTTTTTTGGTTTTTCGAGACAAGGTTAGTCTGTGTAGCCCTGGTTGTCCTGGAACTCACTCTGTAGACCAGGCTGGCCTCAAACTCAGAAATCCACCTGCCTCTGCCTCCCAAGTGCTGGGATTAAAGGCATGCACCACCACTACCACCCAGCGACAGACACTGTTCTAAGACCACATATTCACTTATATAATCTAGGCATGCAAAGATAGTGAGAAAAAGAGCCTTGTGAAACCCATACTGAAATTGTGTGGCAAGGCTTTTGATAGTGTCAAGAGCTGCTGCCTTGGCAGTCACAAAGTCTTTGAGATACATTTTATATCCTTTAGATGACAAATAGCCATCCCAGGTTTAGACAAGAAAAGGGAAAAACTCAGTATCGGCTATAAAGTAGTGGATTTTAATCTTTATGTGGCCATAGACTCCTCAAGAAGCTGAGAGTAGCTAAGACTCTTCTTCCTAGCAAAGAGATCACACTAGCCTACAATACACTGCTGTTGACATCTAGTATTAGAGAACTGTGCCATCCCTTTAAACACAGTGTTGGACCTCAGAAAGCAAAACGTTGTTTTGTATCATGGTAAGAAATAGTCTGCCCAGGACTTGTAATCTCCTGGATGATTTTTAGTAGAGCTATACCAATGAGTGTCTAAGACTTGGTATTTAACCAGCCCAAATTACATCAATAGTCAACAAGTACATAATACTAAAAAAAAAAAATCACTTAACTTTTTTGAAGGTCAGATTCCCATTTTTATTGTAGAATAATATTGAGAGTTTACGTGGGATGATGCACGTAAACCACTTGGCACACTTCGGGTATGCCCAATGAATGCAAAGTCCTCTTCACATTTTCCTGACCTCCAGGAAGCCAGAAGAACTCTAATGAATTTCTTTAGCATCCAGCCTCTCTTCCTTGCTATTTTTTTTTCTTTTAGAAACTTTATTAAATTACATGTAGCACAAGTGTTTCCATCAGATTCACTGGTCACATTAACAGGGTCATGTAATCAACATTATTTTGTTGAAGAATACTGTCCTTTTTTTCAAACAGCAAGCCCTAACCTCCTTCAACACTTTCCTTATTCTCCTTGCTCACACTCCTGGGCCAATGTTTTATTTGTCCATTTATTGTTATGATATTGGAGATGCTTACACTTTCTGAAAAGTGTGAGCTTTTCGTTCATGCTTCATGCTTCTAAGAATCTTCATGCACAGACTTTTCATCTCCATTTTTCCATGGTTCTACACCCATGATTGGGGCTACAGAGTCACCTGGAAATCCTTTGTAACCTTCTGTGGAACCATGGATAACGTCCTCCCCAACAACTGGCACATTTCATGTTTCTTACCAATCTTCCCACTTGCATTCTGTCTATAACCAGCTATATCAGAAGTGTTGGTGATACTTATGGCCCCAACATGCATGTGTAATTGGACAGCACATCTAAGAACAAATCAAAAACAAATTAAACTTTAGACCATTTCTTTCATTTTTTCTATATTTCTGTCTCTCTCTGTGTCTCTATATTTCTTTCTCTGTCTCTTTCTCTCTTAATCCCTCCCTGAACTCCTTACTTGTGTATCTTTAAAACCCTGTCAATATCCCTCTAAACCACAACAATGACCAGCATGGAAATAGCTCCCTAATGGTTCAATAGTGCCACTCATATCTTGGCAACGACCAACAGTTATTTAATTTCACTTAAGGTTCACTTAACAGGGGGCAAATTGTGCCTCATACTGAGAACTTAATGGACTATGTGGGGCTAGTGGGGTCATGGACCTTAGAGGTGAGCTTTATACCACCACTTTACAAAACTAACATAATCCCTGACTGCATTTTAAATACTTCTCTGTATACCCACAGGTATGTGTAACTCTCACCACTCATCAAAGAAACCTTTCTTTGCAATGTACAAGGTGTACTATAAACAACCATAACTGGTCAAAATGCAAAGAAAAAGGGATTGTAGAATTCTTAAACCCAATTGAAACATCTACAACAATACTCCTGTAACTAAGACTAAAGTCTGTTGTGGGGTTATATCTCATAGAAATGACAGGGAAGCTTCACTAATGACACTTCAACAATATGATGGCCTAAACATACCTGAATAAGGGCAATACCAATAGACATGCTCACATAAAGAGGAACGTCTCATGGAGGTTCTGGTTTTAGACCAAGAACCACAAGTAGTAAGAATGTAGAGAGTGGGAGAATTAGTTTTTCCCAGGAATAAGGCTCTTAGTTGGCTATCCAATACTAAATGGTCAGCCCTAAAATTCTCTTTCTCTCTCTACATATATACATACACACACACATATATATGTGTGTATTATGTGTATATACATACATATATACATATATGAACACTAAATGAACCAAGAAAGCTGTCTTGATATATTCATATGTGTGTGACTATATATGTGTGTGCATATAAATATGCACACACATATAAATATGCACACACATAACAATAATAAGCAAAAGAAAACCTTAATTTAGGAAGGAACATGATGGAACATAAGAAGGGCTGGTGGGAGGAAGGGAAGGTGGGGGAACAATGTAATAGTAAAACCTGTCAGTAATGACTCCATTTCTGGCAAATAAAAAAGAAGAGTGGGAAGCACAAGTTGACCCAACTAGAATAGGCTGCTATAAAAATGATCAGTTCTCAGTGGTGGAGGGAATGTCTGTGCTTGCAGGATAACTGCTCACTTGGTTGGTGTAGAAAATTACTGCTGTTAGATCAGAGGTTGTTTATATGCCATATGGGAGAAAACTTTTCTTAAGAGATCTCTGTGGGCTTCACATAGTAAGCATCTTGGGACAATGAGACCTCCTTACTTCTTCAATCCTCCCCTTATGAACATCTATGTGAGGAGTCCCCACTTCAAGGACAGTGGCTGTGCCTCTGAGACCTGGCTGACTCACAGCCAGGAAAAGTGTGAAGCTGTTGTGTCATTTATTTCTCTTGCCAATGTAATCAGTATTTATATTTTTAGGTGAATAATTTAAGTCTGCTAAAATAACCCAAGAGGAGCCAAGATTGTCAAATTCTGTTGTCTACCCTGATGAAGACAACCAGTTAAATACTAACTCTCATGGTCTTTTCTGAGAAATACAGCCTTTTAGGCATTCTGACTAAGTAATAAAGTAAAAGGTAACAAAATGTCATTATTTTGCATTCATATAAATCTTTGTAAATAAAATATATTGTTAAATTGTAGATATCAATTGAGAATATATTGTTTTGGAAGCAATAAAGGATTAATTTTACTTCTTCTTAAATAATCATGGCTTTTTGAGATAAATTGTTTAGGTTTGCATCCAAAATATAATTGCTGTCACTAATTAGCTCTGTACTTTTTAGGCAAATTAATCTGTCTATACTTATGTTCAAATATTTAAGTAAACAGAGTATTAGGATAGATTTCAAAAGTTATCATGGCTGTTGTATCAGATAATACATATTATCAGCTTAGTTAGTGCAATGTGCAATGCACAAATGTGCTCAAAGTATGCTATTTTGATTTATATTGCTCTAGAATATGCTCAGAATAGGAAGGCTTATTTTCCCTCATATCAGATTAAAAAAAAAAACAGACTAAGTAGTCTGTAGTAATCTGCTAAGATCAACATTGAATGATTCCCTGTACTATTGGGATTCAAATGTCGATCAATCTGTTTCTAAATACTACATAGGGAATAGAACAATTGTTGATAAGATTGTGCCTGCTGTTGTCAACATTATAAATTCTAGTCATACCAATAAAATGCCTGTTCATTGCGTATGGCAGTTTGAGTTTTCAAATAAAATGCAGGCATGTTTATACAGATCCACCACTTCTTAGCTGTACAATCAATTCCATACAACATCAGCCACTGTCTCCATTTTAAAGTAGGAGGTATTTTGCTGGCCCAGCATATGATTATCTGTCTTTGCTGGATCATATCTGTTTTGGGGAAATGACCAGAAAAAAAAATAGATTATCCTTGGGCAGAACAGTGCTGTAGAAGCAAAGGTCTAGGTCCTATGCTGAGGGAAAGCTTGGTAAACAAAACACAGCTGTCATTCTTCTGACCATATTAAAGTCTTCAGGCTGCACAAAGTAGCTTCTTAGAAGAGGAAGACTTCCTAGCCTTAAGTATGAGTCAGAAGAAAGGTCAGAGGAGATAAGCTTCACCTCCTGAGAGACAACTGAGGAGTAACCGAAGTGCACAATAAGGACCAACTCTAAGAGCACCTGGAGAACTGTAGTACCTTTTCTTGTATCATCATCTGTTACTTTATTGTCCAGTTCTACAACTACAGGGGGTAAGAGAAAAATCTGAAGTAGAAGAGGGCCTACAGCCTTGGTTTATGAAGCAAAGGTGTAAAAAAAGTAGATCAAAGGTCTGAATCAAGCTTTTTGACTAAGTTAATGACAGGTTAATAATAAGATGATGGGTGGGAGAGAAGAAGGAGGGATGGAAGGAAGAGAGAGAGGGAAGAGAAAAAGAGAGAGAGAGAGAGAGAGAGAGAGAGAGAGTGAGTTAAAGTCCAAAAGACAAAAGAACTGGGTGCAAATCAAATTCTGTCTCTAGTTATTCACAGTCATGTGTTTAAACAAGGTAGTTATCCCAAACGCCATTAAAAAAATAAATTAGAATCCAGTCAGGCTGGCATCTTGGGCTCAGAGACTTTGACTCTCCAGAATGGCAAAAAATTAATTTCTACACTTTACGAATCACTTAGATAGGATGTTCGTCATAGTAATAAAAGAGAAAAGGCCATACAGTTCGACTAAAATGTGTTTCTTTGTTTCAGTGAAGAGCAGGAGAGGCTCAATCATTAACCAAGGTTCTACTCCTTAGGCTCACACACCTATGTCCTTAGTTCTTGTCTTTTTCACCTTGAAAGAAAAATTACTGCTAGAAGACTCATCTTGCAGTCCCTGCCCCAGTCTAAACTTAATGACCTGCTGTCTGTAACTTAAGGATCATGAATGGGAGACAGTGCTGAAAACTCTCAGCCATCTGTCCCCCTGTCATCCTTATGTAATGGCAGCTTGGACAAACAATATCAAGACTGGATAATGTTCTTCTGACCTAGTTAGACAAAAGAAACTTTAAAATATGTATGAATATTGCTGAATGAAAATCAAGAGGCTGATTCAACATTTGTGGTGCATATTAATATTTTGTTATTATCCTCTTTAATATATGAAAAATATTGGAAACCTCTCTTTTATTGCTACAAAACAATTACATTCTACTGTGATGCTATGGTAAATAAGCAAGAAAATGTAATGATATTGGAGGATGGAGTTAAATCATTTAGAACGAGATAGTCTAGCATGTAACAAATTAATGTGAACCAAGACAAAAGGAGTAGGAAGTGTCTGCTTAAGTTTCTGAAATGATATGTATTTGTAAAGGCAAACAAAGAATGTGAGTATAGCAGTTTCTCTTCAAAAGGGAGACATAAATTGCTGTCTATTTGGCTCTCTTTGGTTGATGGGGGTTGATCAAATCCTGGACTGTCAACAGCTAGTGATAAACAAGAGTTTGTGCATGCCTTGATAAATTTTAGGATGCCTTTCTCAGTCTCTACCTCCCTCAGTTCCCGCCACTTCAGAGGCTTAGTTCTCCTGAAAGATAAGCAAATCTAAATGGAAAGATCTATTGAATAATATTCTAAATATAACACTGAGAAATATAAACATAATTTATATGCTATAATTTCTTTCTACATTTGTGGAGTGCTAGCACTATGTTAGACTCTTTGTTAACTATTCATTTAATTTTCCCAATAAGTTTAAGTGATTCTATAATATAAATGAGCAACTATAGATCAAGTATGTTTATGAACCTGTCTGAAGATATAGGGTAAAATCCAGTACAATAAATACTAAAAGTCTAGTATCCCTTAAATAAACCCTGGTCCATTAAAAGTGTTATCCCATGAACTGAATAATCTAGGCTGTCAGAAGATCTGCATCGATAAGAGATAGATCTTGACTATCCTTGATCTTATTTTAAGAATAGAGAAGGGCTTTAGGCTGCCTTGGGACAAGATTGGAAAGCTTGGATATTCTGGTTAGAAACCTATAAGACCCACTAAATCATAAAAGAACTTAACTACAGAATCCAGGATGACCCTAAGATCTGGCCAGGACCAGCAAATAGTAGAACAAACTATTTCTGTGGATACTCTCAAGGTCCTGGAGTCAGAAAGACTAGAGATATAACAGTAGTATCTGGCTGGCTTTCTGATTCTGTGTTAAAACACTGGCCAACCCCAAATTGTGGAGGGTTCATTTCACCTTACTTGTTCAGGTGGCAGTCTTTCACAGAAGAAAGTCAGGAAAAGAATTTAAGGCAGTAACCTAGCATCAGGAACTGAAGCAGAGGCCACTGAGGAAAACTGCTAATTGGCTTGCACCTCCTGGCTTGCTTCACAGATTCCTGGACCAGTATCTCAGGAACAGTGGGCTTATGTCCTTCTGCATCAATCAGCAGCCAAGGAAACACCCCACATTTGTGGCCTTCAGATAGAAACAGAGCTTGAACACAATACAAAAAGGAAAACTGATAAATTGGATTTCAAAATTTAAAACTAAAGTGTTATATTCATTAGATTTGGCTAACAAAATACATTAAAAGGCAGGAATACATTGAGATGAAATACTTGTTAGACATATATGTGATCAAAGACTTGCATCTATGCAATATAAAGGGGTTTCAACATTTAATTATATATAGTAATTTAGTTTTTTCCAATTGATGCTTCCCGAAGAATATTTTTAATAAAAAATAAAATATTTTTTATGAATGATATTTATTTTAAGAAGATTATGACTGGCAAAATAAAACAACATTTTTCAGGATACTATATATTAAAAGCAGATTGAGAAATGACCAAACACAAAAACTAAAATGGCTAGAGCAATATACAGATAATTTAAAGTGCTGGGAAAATATATAAACCCACTTACATTGCTTATAAGACTATGGAGTGGCATAGCTACATGGTTTTCTATTTTTGAACTTGAATGTAAAGTGAGCAGTGATTCCATTTTATAAATCTACCTGTGGTGGTTAATCTCAGTTGTCAACTTGAATAGATCTAGAATCTCATGGGCTTTGTCTGTTGGGGCATTGTTTTCATTGTGTTAATACAAATGGAAAGACTTGACCACTGAGGGTAGCACCATGCCCAGTCTGGGATTCTGAACCATATAAACAAAGAAAGAAAATTAGTCCTGTATCCATTCCACTGTTTTCTGATCATAGATTTGATATGATAAACTCATACTTCAGCTCTCTTGTCATCACCACCATGATGGCTATACCTTGCTTGGACTGGGAACCAAAATAAACCCTCTCTCTTATATTGCCTTTTGTCAGTGTATTTCATCACAGCAACAAGAAAAGTAAGATATTATCTGAGAAAACATGTAATTGTATGTGCACTTAAGATAATTACAGAAATGTGAGTGGCAGCATGACAAACTTATAACAGTCCCATTTCTTAACCCTAATAGCTGAAAAAAAAAATCAACACAAGACTGATACTTTCAATGGACTAGTTAAT
>JANHMN010001738.1:0-10049 GCA_030674055.1 Rhabdomys pumilio
TGCACATCTTCAACATATGTATGGGAAGACCTAGGTCCAGCCCATGTATGTTCTTTGGTTGGTGGTTCAGACTCTAAGAACCCCAAAGGTCCAGGTTAGTTGTCTTTGTCTTCTTCTGGAGTTACTATCCCCTTCTGGACAGGGAATCCTTTCTCCGACTCTTACATGAGTCCCCAAGTTCCATCCACTGTTTGGCTGTGAGTGTCTACATCTGTCTGAGTCAGCTGCTGGGTAGAGTCTTTCAGAGGGCAACATTCTCCTGTCTGCAAGCATAACAGAGTATAATTAATAGTGTTAGGGATTGGTGCCCATGGGATAGATCTCAAGTTGGGCTCATTATTGGTTGGCCATTTTCTCAGGCTCTGCTCCATCACACATGCCTACATTTCTAGTAGATAGGAATTATTTGTTGTTAAAAAAATTTGTGGGTAGGTTGATGTCTGTCACTCTACTGGGATTTCTGCCTGGCTACAGGAGGTGGCCTCTTCAGGTTCCATATCTCCAATATAGTGAGTCACAGTTAAGACCACCCACATTGATTCTTGGGTGCCATGTTATCTTAGGTCTCTGTCTCTTCTTGGAGATATCCTTTACCTTCTCACTCCCAACAGTTGTAGAATTCCATATTTTATGGCCATATAACCACTTCTCCTGTACTCCATACCTGATCATGAATCCCCCATTTATATCCACATCCCCATTTCCCACCCAGATTCCTCCCTCCATCTACCTCTTATGACTATTTTATTTCTACTTCTAAGTCAGGTTCAAGTTTCCTGACTTGGACATTCCTTCTTGTTTAGCTTCTTTGGGTGTGCGGAATATAACATGATACTTGTACTTTACAGCTAATATGCACTTATAAATGACTACATACGATGTACTTCCCTTTTTGATTGCATTACCTCATTCAGGATTACATTCTCAAGTTCCATCTGTTTGCCTGCAAAATACATAATGTCTTGGTATTTAATAGTTGAATAGTATTTAATTGTGTAGATGTACTACATTTTCTTTATTCATTCTTCAGTTGAGCAACATCTAAGTTGTTTCAATTTTTTGGCTATTTTGAATACAGTTGTTATGAACATATTCTTTGTGGGATATTAAAGAATCCTTTGGATATATGCCCAGAAGTGATAAAGCCGAGTCTTGAGTCAGAACTATTCCCAGTTTTCCGAGAAATTGCCAAATTGATTCCAAAGAGGTAGTAAAAGTTTTCATTCCCACCAGCAAAGAAGTATTCTTCTTTATGTACACCTCAGCCAGCATGTGCTATATTTTAAGTGTTTTATCTTAGCCACTCTGACAGGTATAAAACAGTATCTCAGAGATGTTTTGATGAGCATTTCCCTGATGACTATGTACTTTGAACATTTCAATAAGTGCTTCTCAGCCATTCAAGATTCCTCTGTTTAGAATTCTGTTTAGTTTTGTAACCCAATTTTTAATTGTGTTATGTGGGTTGTTGTGGTCTAACTTCTTGAGTTCTTTTTTTTTTTTTGTCCTCTTGACTGTGTTCTTTGTCTTACAAAAGTTTTGCAGTTTCAAAAGTTCCCATTTATCAATTAATTTGGGGATCATAATTTAACTTTGGTAAGCAATATCTGTCTAGAAAATGATCAATTTCATTAATATTTTCCAACTTTTTGAATACAGGCTTTTGAAGTAAGACCAAATGATTCTTTGAATTTCCTCAATGTCAGTTATATCTTCTTTTTCAATACTGATTTTGTTTATTTGGTTATTGTCTCCCTGTCTCTTGAACAGTTTGGCTAAGGGTTCATTCATCTTGTTGATTTCTCAAAGAACCAGTTCTTGGTTCTTTGTGTATTTTTTTTTATTTATAACTGATTGAGTTCAACTCTAATTTTGATTATTTCCTGCCTTCTGTTTCTCTTTGGTTTGCTTGCTTCCCTTTTTTTTTTTCTTTTAGAGCTTTCAGGTGTAGTTTTAAATTGCTGACAGAAGAACTTTCTAATTTACTTATGGAGGCACATAGTGCTATGAATTGCCCAATTAACACTGCTTTCATTGTGAAGTATTAATATTTAATTAATAAATCCCAGTGTGGGTTTTGCTATCCATCTCAATTGTTTATGTTTCCAAATGGAGAACACCTATACACCACCACTATATTTTATTACGTCTTATGTAACACAATAGCTAGGCAGCTGTCTAGCCTCCATACTGCTAGAATTTACCTTCTACAGATAATTCTAAGTTACTACTTATGAAATTCTATGTTTTACCTCATCTACTCTAGACTCAGTTGGGCAGTCCTCTGGACTGTACTCCCCCAGCTCCTTCACACAGCAACTATGCCTCTATCCGGAACTCCTCTCAGGCATAGTGTCTCTCTTCACCTTCACATTGCAGCATGGTAGAATTCTCCCTTCTCCTAGTTCCAAGCTCAGGAAATCCCCCAACGCCACCTCTATCTATCCTCCCCAACTATTGGTGGCTAGCATCTTTGTTTACCAATCAGAACCAACTGGGGGCAGGATGCCTGAAGCTATGTGCAAACCTTTTATTGCAAACAGCTTTTTGAGGAACATAATTCGCATTCATAATTCTGCAGTTATATTTTCCTCTTTTTGTCCAAGGCTCTTTTCTCTCAGATGGACATTGAATATAATTATAGCAATTATGTAAACTATAAGGAATGATATACATTTATAATATCCAGTCCATCATATTTGGTAATTTAGATAAAGTAGTCTATCATCTATCCCAGCTTAAAGAGTTTACAATTTTGTACCTCAATCATGTTTGATTTAAACTTGTATTATCATCTGAAAGTCATTCAAATCTAGATCATTTTTATCAATGTTGAACAACTTAAGCTCAATTATGAGTCTATATGTAGTCCTCAACCCCATCACAGATCTGAGAAGGTATTAAATATTACTTTAATATGTCAGAAACACAAAGACATAGCTTCTAAACCTTATAGAATTTGTAGAGACAGCTGACTGCCTGGACAGTCTCCAAAGTTCCTTATAACATTGGAGCATCTATCTTCAGCCTTCTGGGCCAGAACCATCTGTCAGACCTTAAGTGAAGCAGGAATTATGAAGCTTTTCTTCTCTTGTCAGAACTTAGCAGTCAACTATCCTGCATCCATTTGTCCTTTCTGGACAGTATTTGATCTGTAGATGAAATTAACATTATTTCTTAACCAGTGGCTATCTTGCCACATTTTAAGGGACTCCAATTGGAGGTAATGATGGTCAATATCTGCTTTGAAGTAGGATGGGGGTACTTTCAGGAGCAGATATGTCTTTTAGTGAAAAGATATATTATTAATGAAGTGATTTTCAATGCTATGTTCTGTGGATCTCTGATGCTTTTGAAGACCAACTATTTATATATAGTATAACTGAGATGTTAAAATGGATTATTCTCAGCTGTTTACTATTTAAATAATCTTGAAAACACTTTATTGTAATTAAGTCAGGATCTAATATTACCATGAGTTTACTATCTGATCTTTAACTTGCATTTCTTAATTATCCTAAACAGTTTATACTAGTGGCCATTGTAAGGACTGGGTCTAAGCCTTAGATTCTTAGTAAGTTGCATAGACATGATGCATATCTAATAGTCACAAATTAATTTTAAATTTTATCAATATACAAAGAGTTATGCCAGTGGAAAATCTTAAACCTGTATCAACATATAAATTCTATACCAATGCAAAAAACCATAATTTCAATTCTGCATCAAAATATAAAGATTTATACCAATGTAAGGTTATGGCTATAAAATGTTTTTCTTGAGAGTAAATTTAATAATCCATCCCCATATATCTAATTTTTTGTAATATTGACCTTTTTTTTTTCTGTTTGACCTCTTCCCTTTACTTAAGAAAGTAAGGATAAAAAGAGGAAAGGAAAGATAGAAATCCCTGAATTTAAGCTGTAAATTTCATTTTCTCCCTGTCCAAAATTATGACCTATTCAAAATTATTCCTTAAAATGACAACCTTTCTATAATTTATAAAGTAACCATAACCAGACACCCAAACCCAAGTAATTAGGAAGACAACTCTCTAAACTTCTTCCTGATGAATTGGGGTGACAATCTTTTAAAGGGGTGATGATTGGTGTAGGAAAATTATAAAAAGTGGTTTGACTTAATAAAGCTGTCTTAAGCATTTATCATCAAGTCTTGGTATGATTAGAAAGTTTAGGGCTTAACTGAAGTCCTGACTTGATCTGTCTGAAAGACTGGATGAAGTGAGATTATCAGGAATCAATAGGTATTTCTGAAGCTGTTCTGGAAGCAAGTCTCCAGAAACAGTATCAGGTGAGGCAGGAAGCTGGAACAGCAGGTCATTTCATCATTTCCAAGGATGGGTCTTGTCAGAGGTGCACCTTAATGTTTCATTCTGAAATATATGAATCCTACAACCAGTTCTTAGTTCTATGATATTTGTATGAATTGTGCAAGATGCATAGATCAGTTAAGGATGAATTTTTGCTCCTGTTTAAACAAGTAAAAGAACTGTCTTTTTATGAGTTAGTTGGATCAACAACCAACTGTAATGAATTTTAATTTATGCCATGTGATGGATATCTTGATGAATTACATGGATTCAGTAACCAATAAGACTTATTGGCTAATTTTAGCTGAAGTTTTGGCTAGATACATTTTTATGCCTAAGCTAGTTTCAAGACTGTTTCCCTGTGGAGGGAGCAGCAATTCATGTTACCTGTTCTAATTGATCTTCTTGAAGTTATCTTTCCTGTCTGAAGCCATGATCTTCAGTGGGTCTTTCCCTATCATATCAAATCCATATGACTTTGGAAGGGGTTCAAAACCTTTTCTCCTTTCTGTTAACACAAGAACAGAGCCTTTCTCCCCAAATAGCATGGCCTTGATCCAGCAACCCAAAATCTATTGGTTCAATTTGGCAGCCTCCTTTTTCTTAGTGCCTGCTCTACTCTGACCTCTCTTCCAGAGGATTAGTAATGTCATTAAAACAGCAAAATTTATAACCATTTTCATTTAAATAATTAAAACAACTCAAAGCAATTAAAACAATTATAAACAATTATTATTATTATTATTATTATTATTATTATTATTATTATTATCATCATCATCATCATCATTATTATTATTAGTTGAGACAGAGGTTCTCTCTATCTTCATGTCTTTGTTTCCCACATTTTAGATCAAAGTCCTGAATTTCTTTATTCTTCCATGTATACTTAAAAACACTTAAATAATTAACACTATTTGTTCCTTCTATTCTTAAAATCTTGCAACTTTTTTCTTCCCTTCTATGGAGATTAGTATCTGTGGATGTATAATTATATCACCTTTCTCTATATATACTTTGAATTAACATCCTTTTCTATGTATTTAAGTTAAATTAAATTCACCTCTATTTTCTGTATGACCCTGTTTTCAGGCTAATTTATGAATTAATACCACTCTAAAGCTATTAGAATATCATTTTAAGCATTCAAAGAATCTGGTTGCCTGTGAAGCACTGACTTCATAAATTCCCAGCAGGAGGTTTCAGCATCCTGACCTAAGCTCTTCACGACAGTCCCAAACCTGAAAGAGCTTCCAGCTGAATAAGTAGCTTGCCACCCATGTTCCTGGACTGGTTTGGGTGTGTTCTAGTCTTAAGCCACAAACCCTAGATTCATGCATGCCAAACTTGCACAAACTCTATCCTAGTTCTGAACCTGAAAAGCTTTACTTGGCTGAGAAACCAATTTTCCCCTCACCTATCCTAATCTTAAAGGAACAGTATGTGTTTTCCATTTAGAGATCTTTAATTAATTTTTAAATGTGAGTTCTTGCACTATGGTTGGGACACCATCTGTAGTATTAAGATGTCTGTTCTAGACCCAGTTGCTATGTCTGAGAAGAGTGCATAACAGAGAGGCACAACCTGCAAATGAGAAGGACAATTGCAGCGTTCTGTTTAACTGAGTCTAGAGCAGGCAACATAGAACATAGAATTTGATAAGTTGTAACTCAGAATACTCTGAAAGGGGATAGATTCTAGGAGCATGAAGTCTAAGCAGCTGCCCAGCTATTGAGCTTCATAAGAAATATTAAAATATAATAGCAGTGTGATTGTCCTTCATTAAAAAACATAAAACACTGAGGTGGATAGAAAAACCTGTAGTAGGATTTATTAATTATATATTAATACTACAGTGAGCAGCCTACTATCCTAGGGAGACCTCCACTCTCAGGTTACCTCTCTTCCACTTTCATCAGACTCCTAAACTATACAGGTAAGCTTTCCTTTCTTCACCCATCTTCCTTGGTCTCTGAGATCTATGAGCCTAGCCAAGCTGCCCTGAGCAACCCACTAACCCAGGGGGACCTTCATTCTTCTGCTACCTCTCCTCCATCTCCAACATACCTGAAAATCATGAACTGTACAGGATAGCATCTGATGCTCTACTTCATTCCCTGCTTGATAAGCATTTTGGCCAAGACAAGCTGCCCTAAGCAACTTGCTATCCCAGGGGGATGTTCATTCTACCACCACCTCTTCTCCAACTTCATCAGACTCCTGATCCACACAGTTATATTCCATTCCTTCACCCATCTTCCCCGCTCTCTGAGACCTCTGGTCAAGCAGAGCTGCCCTGGGCATCCTGCTAGCCCAGGGAAACCTACATTCTCCTGCCTCTTCTCCACCCACTGTCATCAGACCTGTGCTTCCTAAATTGTACAAAACTGCAGGTCCAGAAACATAAAGCCGAAGGATACCCATTAGAGGCCTGCTACACCAGGACTATTGAGGTTCATGCCCCTCCCAATACCTGCTAAAACAAAAATATCTAGGGACCAAAATTTTCTAGATTGCTAAAAGTCCTCAAAAGAATACAATCAACAAAACTGATAAAGACCCAATTTTATAAAGATGATAGAGACATTTGAAGAAGAAATTAATAAATCCCTTAAAGAAATACAGGAAAATACAACTAGATGGATAAATGTCTTTAATAAGAAAACAAATAAATTCCTTAAAGATGACAAAAATTCAATTAAACAGGTGAAGAAAATAAATAAATCTGTGCAAGACCTGAAATTAGAAACAGAAGCAATAAAACAAACAAACAAACAAACAAACAAACAAACAAACAAACAGAGAATATCCTGGGAATGGAAAACCTAGAGAAGAGAACAGGAACAACAGAATACGGGCAACAGTAGAGAGAATCTCATTTGTAGAAGATACAATAGAAGAAATTGATACATCAGTCAAAGAAAGTGTTAAATCTAAAAAGTCCCTGTCACAAAATATCCATGAATCTTGGATACCATGAAAAGGTTTAGCCTAAGAATAATAGTAACTGAAGAAGGTGAAGAGTCCCAGCTCCACAACACAGAAACATATTCTCAACAGAATCATAGAAGACGATGTTCCCAACCTAAATAAAGAGATATCAATAAACATACAAGAAGTTTATAGAACACCACTTAGACTGGATCAGAAAAGAAAATCCTTCTAGCACATAATAATCAAAACACAAAATCTATAGAACAAAGAAAGAATATTAAAAGTGGCAAGGGAAATGGCCAGGTAACTCACAAAGACCTTCTTAGAGAATCAGAATTATACCTGACTTCTCAACTGAAACTCAAAAGGCTAGAAGGGCCTGGTCAGATACCTTGCAACCTCTAAGAACCCACAGGTACCAACTCAGACTACTGTACCCAGCAAACTCAATCACCATAGATGGAGAAAACAAGATATTTCAAGACAAACACAAGTTCAAACAGTATTTGTACACAAATCCAGCCTACAGAAAATAGTCAAAAAAACTCCAACCAAATAAAGATAACTACATCTATGAAAATACAGAAAATAAGTGATTCTATACCACCAGAAAGAAGGAAAGCACATATACAAACACAAATACACACACACACACACACACACACACACACACACACACACAAACACACACACTACCACCACCAACATCAAAATAACATGAAATAACAATCACTTGTCATTAATATCTCTCAATATCAATGGACTTAATTCCCCCAATAAAAGGAACAGGTTAACAGAGTAGATTTAAAAACAGTATCTATCACTTTGTGTTATACAAGAAACACACTTCAGCAGTAAAGGTAGACATTATCTCAGAGAAAGTGCTGGAAAAAAGTTTTGCAAGCAAATGGACCCAAGAATCAAGCTTGACTTATCTATTAATTAATAAATTAATATCTATTAAAAATAAATTAGATATTTATTCTAATATCTGATAAAATAGACTTTCAACAAAAATTAATCAAAAGAGACAGAGAAGGACACTTCATATACATCAAAGGAAAATACTACCAAGATGATACCTCAATTCTGAACATCTATGCCCCCAAGATGATATCTCAATTCTGAACATCTATGCCCCAAACACAAGGGCACCCTCGTTTGTCAGAAAAATATAGTTTAAATAGTACATCTAACCCCACCTATTAAGAGTCGGAGACTTCAACACCCCACTCCCACAAACTGACAGAACATCCAGAAAGAAACTAAACAGAGAAACAATGAAATTAACTGATACTACAAATCAAATGGACCTAACAAACATCTATAGAATATTTCACCCAAACACAAAAGAATATACCTTCTCCGCACCTCATGGATCCTCCTCCAAAATTGAGTGTACAGCCAGTCACAGAGCAAGCCTCAACAGATATGAAAAAATTGAAGTAATGTCTTTCATCTTATCAGACCACCATATCTTAAAGCTGTATTTCAACAACAGAAACACCAGAAAGCTTACATATTCCTGAAGATTGAACAATTCTATACTCAGTGATATCTGGTTCAGAGAAGAAACAAAGAAATTTAAAAGCTTCTGAACTTCAATTAAAATGAAGGCACAATGTATCCAAATTTATGAAACACCAGAGCAGCTTGGCTTGGCCTAGAGGGCACAGAGATCAGGGAACATTCCCTCTTTCCCTCTTAACATTAACATATATTTTTATCTTATGGTTATATTGGGATATTCCAGGCTAAAAATCAATGACAGCTGCAAGTTATGGGACTACCAATTGGGAAAATAGAATTATACTTTTCTTTTTCTTATTCTTCAATATAAACAGTCAAGCAAATATATTTCCATAATATTCAACTAATGGTTAGACTAATAATATCTAGTCCTTCAGTATTCTGACAATTTAATAATTACTAGATAATTCACTTCTTTTTAAGTTAGCTCATGCTGTACATACTGGTAAGTACAAAACTTGTCTGAGGAAAAGTTTGGCAATGTAGTGTCCTATGTGTACCATTGTGATTGTAAAGGAATTTTAATCCAGAAAAATGGCTGCTCTGGCAAGGGATCACACCCAAAGACCATCTAGATCTACGTATTCCATCTGGTATGCTACACCTCTAGCATCTTGCTGATGTGCCCTGAGTACACAACTTTAGTCTTTAACAATGCAGGTAATGTTAATTTGTCAAAGGAAGCAGTGATGTTTGAAGGTGACATCTAATTGATAAGCAGAGAACATGATCAATAGAGAAAGATTTGACTGAATGAGTCAGAGATAGGATACACCCAATTCTCATGAGAACAGACAGAAAGGATAGGCCACTGAAGAGCAGAAAACAGTGAATCAGAAGTGATGGGCTGTAGTGGGATATATTAAATATAATGCATGCTACCACTGTCAAAGCTCCAGCAGACAGGCCAGCCTGTTCTTAGGGCTCTGAAAACTCTCTTTCCAATTCGCTCACTAAATTTCCATGGTGGGCTGCTGCCACACCAGCCTCATGCTTCTGAAATCTCATGGCTAGCTAGGGTGTACTTCTCACAAACACACACTCTACCATCATACTTTTCTCTGGATCTCAGTTGAGTCACTGCCTTCAGAAAAACACACAATCTTAATTTAAAATCAAAAGGCAAAATAATTGCTGACACCAGTAACTAGAATCTTAATTTGTTAGTTATTTTAAGTTAGGGTTAGGGTTAGAGTTGGGGTTAGGGTTAGGGCTAGGGCTAGGGCTAGGGCTAGGGCTAGGGCTAGGGCTAGGG
>JANHMN010001739.1:0-10035 GCA_030674055.1 Rhabdomys pumilio
CCACCAATTATCCTCAGTGCACACAGAATCCCCTGAACCACAAAAAGACTAATCAGTGCCACCTCATATTTTCTCAGTTGTTTTCCACATGTTTTTGCCATGAGGAGATGTAAAAGAAATATTGTTTTATAAATTTGCCATTCCAGATGATTGACTACATATTTAAAGTTAAATTAGGGAATCAGCTACCTATGGGAGCATTTTTGCTGGTATTTCAGCACAATTCCCAGGAAAGCATCACTAAGTAATAAGTCTAATTCTAAGGCTAGTGAGTGTTGTTTTTGGAGGAAGTTCCAGTAGTTAAACATAAGGCCATAAAAATTAAAGGCATTGCATGTTGAGTTTTAAAAGATTGTCTTTTTCCTTGAGGACCTGGCATTTGGGTTTGACATTTTCTAAGTGTTGGTGTGGATCATCCATTTGAGGGTATGATGAATCCAAATAGTAATCCTCTCAACATTGAGAGTAGTGAAAGTAGTCTGTAACAGTATATATAGTCCTTTCCAATCTGTCTCCCAGGATCTCTTTTGATGTCTCTTAATGGAACTCCAGTCACTTGGCTGGCAGTTGTGCAGCATAGGTGGAGGAGCAGCTTTATAGATTTCCTTTAGCTAGGGCCAAAGCTTCTGCTGCCTGTGGGCAAAAGTCTTGGCAAAAACAAGAACATATTTGTCAGCACTTTCAGTACACACATCAGCTCCTAAGTTAGGAAGTAGAGGTGTAGGTCTTTCAAACATAACCTTATTCCCAAAGTATAAGGATTGTTTCAGACACTATATAGGATGAAGTATAGGAAAGCTACCCAGTCACTGCCAGTCTCTATCTTAAATTTAGTACCTCTTTTAGAGGTCCTAGTCATCATCTCTACCTGTCCTTAACTTTGGTGCCTCTAAGTACAATCAAATTTTCAATCTGCTCCTATAGCTTTGGGTATCCCCTTGTGTTACCTAAGCATTGATGGTAGGTCCATTATCAGAACTCAGGAAAGCAGGCATTCCATACCTGTAAAGAATATCTTCTCGTATCTTTTTGACCACACTTTGTGCCATCTTATATTTATTGAGAAAAACATTGAAAATGCATTTATGAATACTAATAAACATCTATATATTTACTAATACCTAAGTACATAGTACCTAAGAATAACAGATTTCAGCCCAGACTAGTATATCCAGAAAATTTTTCAATCACGGTAGATGGAGAAATCGAGATATTCCATGACAAAACCAAATTCAAACAATATCTTTCTCCTAATAACCTGGCCATACAGAGGATAGTTCAAAAAATTCTTCAACCCAATTAGGCTAACAATGTTCAAGAAAATGTAAGAAACAAATAATTTCCCACCATTAACAAAAATAGAAGAGAAAATCTCTCTCTCCTCTTTTTCTCTCTCTCTCCCCATTTCAACATCTACCAATAACAATATAACTGTGCATAAAAATCATTGGTCATTAATCACTTTCAACATGAATGGACCCAATTCTACAGTTAAAAAAATTAGTTTTACAGAATTGATGTGTAAGCAGAACCAATTATTCCACTGTATATAAGAACTACATCTTAGCAAAAATGATAATCATTATCTCAGTACATAAGACTGGGAAAATGTCTTTCAGGTGATGGACCCAAGAAACAAGTGCAAATAGCATTTCTAATATCTAATACAATAGATTTCTAGCTGAAGGTAATGAAAACAGACAGGGATAGACACTTCATGCCCATCAAAGGAAACATTCACCAACAGGACATCTTAGTTCTGAACATTTATGCTACAAACACAAACCTCAACCTATATGAGAAGATTGAAATACCTCAACTACAACAGAGAAAACAGAAAACCTACATAATCATTGAAGTAGAACATCGTTCTCTTCAATCGTCACCAGGTCAGGGAAGAAATAAAGGAAGAAATTAAGGACTCTAGAATTCAATGAAAACAAGGACACTGCATCCTCAAATTTCTGCGACATTATGAAAATAGTCCTCTGAGGAATGTTCATAGTGCTAAGTGCCCTTTTTTGAAAAATGTAATTTTTTATCATATTCATAAATTAAAACTATACCTGAAGGCTCTAGAAAAAAAGAAGCAAACAAACCCAGGAGAAGTAGAAAACAGGAAATAATCAAACTGAGGACTGAAATAAATCAATTAAAAACAAAGAGAACAATACAAAGGATTAACCAAAGGAGGATCAGGTTTTATGACAAAATCAACAAAATAAAATAGTCCTTAGCTAAACTAAGTAAAAGGCGGAGAGGCAGTACCCACATTACGAAAATCAGAAATGAGAAGGGAGACCTAACAGTGGAAACTGAGGAATTACAAAGAATCACTAGGTCTTCCTTCAAAAGACTGTATTCCAATAAATTAGAAAATCTACATGACATCGATGATTTTCTAGAAAGATACCAATTGCACAAATTCAGTATCAAGTAAATTATATTGTGCTATACTCTGATCTTTGCCTTATTCAGCCATTATCAGATAGGCTTTCTCCTGAATCAGGTACTAACAAATACTTATGCCCAAACATTATTCAGAGTAACCTTGAAATACACAACCCTAAATGAGATGTATAAATAAAATTTCTTCCATCAGGCCACAGGAAATCCCAGAAAAAAAGGAGACTGAAGGAGCTGGGAAGACTGAAGGAACATACCATATCAAGACACAAAGCCCTCTAACACAGTTGAGCAGGTCATTCTTATAGGAGAGATTGAAATAGCAAACACTTGACTTACATGGTCTCTACCAGATCCTCTTTCTATACTCTAGTGCTTTTTGTTTAGTACTTTATGGGACTCCTGAATGTGGAAATGAATGTCTTAAGTTGAACCTCCTTTCTTGTACTACTGGTTTGCCTTGCCTTACTTTCAAATGATAGTTTTTTTTTATATACAATGTTTTTTATTGGACATTTTATTTACATTTCAGATGTTATCACCTAACCCCTTTTCCCCTCACCCAGGAACCCTCTATCCCATCCCCCCTCTGCCTGTTTCGATGAGGATGTGCTCCCACCCACCCCCCAATCTTACCTCCCCACCCTCGAATTCCCCACCACTGGGTGTCCAGCTTTCATGAGACCAAGGATCTCCTCTCCCAACTATGCCCAACAAGGTCATCCTCCCCTACATAAACAGCTGGAGCCATGGGTCCCTCCCTATGTGCTCCCAGGCTGGTGGTTTCGACCCTGGGGAACTCTGGTTGGTTGATATTTTTGTTCTCCTCATGGAGTCACGAACCCTTTCTGCCCTTTCAGTCTTCATTCTAACTTCTCCATTGGGAAATCCATGATCATATCAGTGGTTAGCTGTGAGCCTCATCCTTTGAATGTGTCAGTTTCTGGCCGATCTCTAAGGAGACAGCTATATCATGTTCTTGTCAGCATGCACTTGCAGCCATCCTCATCAGTGTCTAGCTTAGGTGACTGTGCATGGGTTAAATACCCAGGTGGAATGGTCTCCGGATGGCCCCTCCTTCAGTTTCTGTCCCACATTTTGTTTCCATATTTGTACCCTTGAGTATTTTTGTTACTCCTTCTAAGTAGGTCTGAGGCATCTGTACTTGGTTTTCCTTCTTCATGAGCTTCATGTGATCTGTGAATTGAGTCTTCGCTATTCCAAGCTTTGGGGCTAACATCCACTTATCAGTGAGTAAATACCATGTGTGTTCTTTTGTAATTGGGTTAACTCACTCAGGATGATAATTTCTAGTTACATCCATTTACCTAAGAATTGCTCAAATTCATTATTTTTAATAGCTGAGTAATACTCCACTGTGTAAACGTACCACATTTATTGTATCCATTCCTCTGTTGAGGGACATCTTGGTACTTTCCAGCTTCTGGCTATTATAAATAAGGCTGAATGAACATAGTGGAGTATATGTCTTTGTTATATGTTGGAGCATCTTGTGGGTATAAGCCTAGGAGTGGAATAGATGGGTCCTTGGTTAATGTTATGTCCAATTTTCTGAGGAACCGCCAGACTGATTTCCAGAGTGGTTGTACAAGTTTGCAATCCCACCAACAATGGAGGAATGTTCCTCTTTCTCCACATCCTCACCAGAATCTACTATCACCTGATTTTTTTCATCTTAGCCATTCTGACTGGTGTAAGGTGGTATCTCAGGGTTGCTTTGATTTGCATTTCCCTGGTGACTAAGGATGTTGAGCAATTCTTAAGGTGCTTCTCAGCCATTCAAATTTCCTCAGTTGAGAATTCTTTGTTTAGCTCTGTACCCCTTTTTTAATAGGGTCACTTGGTTGTCTGGAGTCTAATTTCTTGAGTTCTTTGTATATATTGGATATTAGCCCTGTATCAGATGTAGGATTGGTAATGAACTTTCCCCAAACTATTGGTTGTTGTTTTCTTTTATTGAATGTGTCCTTTGCCTTACAGAAGCTTTGCAATTATATGAGGTTCTATTTGTCAATTCTTGATCATAGAGCATAAGCCATTGGTGTTCAGTTCAGGATCTTTTCCCCTGTGCCTAGGTATTCGAGGGTCTTCCCCATCATCTCTTCTATTAGTTTCAGTGCATCTGGTTTTACGTTAAGTTCTTTTATACACTTAGACTTGAGCTTTGTACAAGGTGATAAGAATGGATTGATTTGCATCCTTCTACATGTTGGCCTCCAGTTGAACCAGCACCATTTGCCGAAAATGCTGTCATTTTTTTCACTGGATCAATTTTGCTCCTTTGTAAAAGATCAAATGATCATAGGTTTGTGGGCTCATTTCTGGATCTTCAATTCTATTCCATTAATCTTCCTGCCTGTCTCTGTACCAATACCATGCAGTTTTTATCACTACTGCTCTGTAGTACAGTTTTAGGTCAGGGATGGTGATTCCACTAGAAGTTCTTATATTGTTGAGTATAGTTCTCGCTATCCTGGGTTTTATGTTATTCCAAATAAATTTGCAGATTGCTCTTTCTATCTCTAGAAGAATTGATTTGGAATTTTGATGGGGATTGCATTGAACCTGTAGATTGCTTCTGGCAAGATGGCCATTTTTACTAATTTAATCCTGCCAATCCAGGAGCATGGCAGATCTTCCCATCTTCTGAGATCTTCTACTATTTCTTTCTTCAGAGACTTGAAATTCTTGTAATACAGATCTTTCACTTGCTTCGTTAGGTTCACTCCAAGATATTTTATATTGTCTGTAACTATTGTGAAGGGTGTCATTTCTTTAATTTCTTTATCAGCCTGTTTATCTTTTGAGTATAGAAAGGCTACTGATTTGTCTGAGTTGATTTTATATCCAGCCACTTTACTGAAGTTGGTTATCAGGTTTAGGAGTTCTCTGGTGGAAATTTTAGGGTCACTTAAGTATACTATCATATCATCTATAAATAGTGAAATTTTGACTTCTTCCTTTCCTATTTGTATCCCTTTGACTTCCTTTTGTTGTCTAATTGCTCTGGCTAGGACTTCAGTACTATATTGATAGGTAGGGTGAGAGTGGACAGCCTTGTCTAGTCCTTGATCTTAGTGGGATTGCTTCCAGTTTCTCTCCATTTAGTTTAATGTTGGCTACTCACTTGCTGTATATTGCTTTTACTATGTTTAGGTATGGACCTTGAATTCCTGCTCTTTCAAGGACTTTTAACATGAAGTGATGTTGAATTTTGTCAAATGTTTTCTCAGCATCCAGTGAGATGATCATGTGATTTTTTCTTTGAGTTTGTTTATGTAGTTGATTACATTGATGGATTTTCGAATATTCAACCAACCCTGCATTCCTGGGATAAAGCCTACTTGATCATGATGGATGATTGCTTTGATGTGTTCTTGGATTCGGTTTGCGAGAATTTTATTGAGTATTTTTGCATCAATATTCATAAGAGAGATTGGTCTGTAGTTCTCTTTTTTTGTTGGGTCTTTGTGAGCCTTTGGTATGAGAGTAATTATAGCTTTGTAGAAAAAATTGGGTATTGTTTATTCTGTTTCTATTCTGTGGAATAGTTTGAAGAGAATTGGTATTAGGTCTTCCTGGAAGGTCTGGTAGAATTCTACACTAAGACCATCTGGCCCTGGACTTTTTTTGGTGGGGAGATTTTTGATGACTGCTTCTATTTCTTTAGGGGTTATGGGACTGTTTAGATGGTTTATCAGCTCCTCATTTTACTTTGGTACTTGGTATCTATCTAGAAAATTGTCCATTTCATCCAGCTTTTCAAATTTCATCCTAAAACATAAGAATATACCTTTTTCTCAGCACCTCATGGTACCTTCTCCAAGATAGACCATATAATTGGTCACAAAACAGGCCTCAACAGATACAAAAAGATTGAAATAATCCCTTGTACTCTATGAGACCACCATGGACTAAGACTCGTCTTTGACATGGACAAAAACAACGGAAAGCCCACATACACATGGAAACTGAACAATGCTCTACTCAATGATAACTTGGTCAAGGAAGAAATAAAAAAAAGAAATGAAAGACTTTTTAGATTTAAATGAAAATGAGGACACTTCATATCAATATTTATGGGACTCCGTGAAAGCAGTACTGAGAGGAAATATCATAATCTAAGTGCCCACAAAAAGCAAATGGAAAGAGCATACATTAACAACTTGACAGCACACCTGAAAGGGTTAGAACAAAAAGAAGCTAATGTACTCAAGAGGAGTAGAGGGCAGGAAATAATCAAACTCAGGGCTGAAATCAACCAAGTTGAAACAAAAAGAACTATACAAAAGATCAACAAAACCAGGAGCTTGTTCTTTGAGAAAATCAACAAGATAGACAAACCCTTAGCCAGACTAACCAAAGGGCACAGAGACAGCATTCAAATCAATTTAATTAGAACTGAAAAGGGAGACATAACAACAGAAACAGAGGAAATTAAAAAAAACTGTTAGATCCTACTACAAAGGTCTATACTCAACAAAATTGGAAAATCTGGATGAAATGGACAGCTTTCTAGATAGATACCAGGTACCAAAGTTAAATGAGGAGCAGATAAACCATCTAAATAGCCTTATAACCCCTAAAGAAATAGAAGCAGTCATCAAAAATCTCCCCACCAAAAAATGTCCTAAGCTAGACGTTGATGTAGAAGACTGGAAATGCATGCTGTCAAGAACATATTATAGCTGTCTCCTTAGAGATCTGCCAGAGACTGAGACATACAGAGGATGATGCTCACAGCTAACCACTGATATGATCAAGGGTTTCCTAAGGGAGAACTTAGAAGACTGAGGGAGCAGAAAGGGTTTGTGACCCCAAGAGGAAAGCAACAATACCAAACAATCCAGAACCCCCCAGAGTCTGAACCACTAGCCCGGGAGCACATAGGGAGGGACCTACGACTCTAGTGGTATATGTAGGGGAGGATGGCCTTGTTGGGCATGGGTGGGAGAGGAGATTCTTGGTCCTATGAAAAATCAACACAGAAGGGGGGGAGTGTGAGGGTGAGGAGGAGGTAGTGGGGGTTGGGGGTGGGTGCGGGCACAGCCTCATAGAAGGGTTATAAGGAGCGGGGATGGGATAAGGGGTTCCTGGGTGGTTGGGGAAATGGGATAAGAGGATAAAAATTGAAACGTAAATATTAAAACCAACTACATAAAAGGGGGAAAAAGTTGTTAGAACCAACATCTTTCAAAAAAAATGTCAGCCTTCTAGGAAAAAAAAATTTTTGTGATACTAAAACTATTTCCAGAGAATTGTATATTGCAGAATGCACAGCCTTGGTGTATCTACTCATCAAGTAAAACGAGCGGACCTATTCAAATTTCTGGTGTCTGGGAGTTCCCTCTGAATGCAGTGAGGACACAGCGTCGGAGGCTTATCAATTTGCTCTTCCCCCCCACCCCTCTTCTGATGTCTCGATGCCCATAATCAGCTTGAAGAAGTTAAAGAAGAGTCAAAGCCTCTATTCCCTGGGCTTGGGGACTAAGGTTGTTAATATGGGGCTGTCTCTCTGGGGAACAGCAGTGATTTTATTGGAACAGGGAGGATTAGCTAGGATTTATGGCATAGCCATAACCTATTGGTAGAAATCTGTTTAATTTAGTATCAAGATGAAGTTATAACTTTTTAAATGGCACAAAATTCACTTGGATTTCATATTTAAGGTTTTCGTTGGTATAAGTTTCTCATTGATATGAAAGTGAAATGAATATAGATACTCTCATGGGCATTGTGCCTGGATAACACATTCAGAAATACAAGACTTAGACCCAGTCCTTCTTTAAATTTTTTAACTGACTTGACATGACTAGCCTGTGAGTTAAGGGACTATAGCAAATTCATGACTTTGTGTTTATTGTTAGGGTGTTTTCTATATTTCATTTAGAAATAGCTGAGAGAAGATAACAGACAGCAGTCCAGGTTACCTTACATGGATAGTTGGATTTCAAAACATCAGAAATCCATAGAATTCACGTCACAAATATTTCTATATTAATGTTCATTTTGATAGAGACCTGTCTGCTCCTGACAGCTTCCTGTCTTGGATTCTAGGAAGAAACTGAACATCATTGGACTTACTCCTGTTGTGGTGAGACAGCCACCAGGCAAGAATTGCCTCTCTCCATCTACAGAAAAGGACACACTTGCAGAATAGTTGACTGATTATATCTGCCTAGACAGAGTAACCAGCCCTTAATAATTCTGCAGCACTAAAGTCTGTCAGATGAGTTTGGGCCAGAAGGCTGAAGATTTGATGTTCCAACGTTTGGTAGTATAGGGGTTGTCCAGGTGTTCAGTGGTCTCTATAAATTGGCTAAGTCTTAGAAGCTATGCTTATTGCTTCCCATAAATTCAGTTAATTTAGTCGTTCTGTATTTCTGACGGCATTGAAGACTTATAGACTCATAGCCAATCCAGGCTATTTACCTTGAGACAAAAGATCTGAGTGGAGGGTTTTCAGATGACATTCATTCTAAAGCCAAGAAAAAGCCAGGTTCAAAACAATGTGTTCTAGTCAAGAGAGACGGCAGAGGTTCTGGCTAGTCAACAGAAGGATGGACTGGGTATTAAAACTATCTTGTACCTCACTGGTACAAATAGGAGTAATTGTGCTCTAATTGTATTCTGAGAGAAAAGCTTTATTTTAACAGGAAGAGTAAAATGTAGGAGGAGCTAAGGGGAAAGGAGCACCGAGAGGAAAAGATGGAGTAAGGAGAGGAGAGGATGAAGTAGATGAGAAGCTCGGTAATGAGAGAGAAAAAGAGAGAGAATGAGAGAGGGGGCATGGAGGCAGAAGTTCACATGTCTCCACTAGTCAAAGATAGTTTACATAGCTAGATTGGGTATTAGGTTACAGTTCTGATTGAGCATTACCATACTTACAAAGCCCTTGATTAGCATTTAAAAAATTGTATAAAAGCCAAATGGAAAAGGGGGGCACGGGATAGGGGTTTTCTGGGGAAGGGAAATGAGGAAAGGGATTGGCATCTGAAATGTAAATAAAATATCCAATAAAAAAATTGAAAAAAAAAGAAAAGAAAAATGTGTCTTCTGAGTCCAATGGTGGCCCCAAATAGGTCAGGTACCAGGATTGAGTGTGACTTAACTGTAAGCCTGATTATGACATGCCTCCTGGGTGTTATGCTGTCTCTGTGTATTTCAATGATCTTCTGTAAAGAGATTATATTTCTGAGTCTTAGAATTACTGCATAGAATGTTTGCTGAGTGGAAGAATATATAATTTTCTCTAGGAAAGATGTCTCTATTTGTTTTCCTGTATCAAATGGTGAATCCTTACATTATGTATGTACAGAAGACATTATGCAGCCTGAGCAGAGCTGTCTAGAATTCACTTTACTAGGAGCTTTAAAGAAAGGAAGCAAGAGAACGGATTGCTACACCTGTATATATTGTAGCAGAGTTCCTAAGAGTATGAAAGTAACATGTAGGTCATAAAGTGTGATACACTGGTAGAAATGGATGTTGCAGAATCCCTGGTATTTAAAAAACAACTAAGAAAAGTAGGTTAAGTCTTTGAGAAGATGCTTCTAAAAAATGACCTCAAAAATTGGAAACTAAGATGACCTCCAATGAGCTGAGTAC
>JANHMN010001740.1:0-10035 GCA_030674055.1 Rhabdomys pumilio
TAAGCCTCCAGGTGTACGCTGAGGCCCACCAAGAGCACAGTGTTACAGAATGTCCCTAAACTCTTTGCACAACCCATGGGGGACTTGGCTAAAGTTCTCAAATGGCCTTGTCCTTGAGACCTTCTAAGAAATATTCAAAATCCTGTGCTTTTTTTGTTGGGAAACACTGCCTCCCAACACTCACATATTCTCTTACTTAACTTGTGTACAAGTCTGCATGCATCAACAAAACTCATGCCCCTGTCTTTTCTGGTGTTTTGCAGTCTTATGGCATGACTTCTTGGAGCCAAGGAAATCAGCAATGTCAGGTAAGTCGAATCAACTCAGCTGAGTTCTTTCCTTTTTATATGGCCTGTGCCTTCATGCTTGGCAGTGTGAGTCTCAGCTCAACTCAAGTGCTTGAGGATAGCTAAATCATAAACCCAAAAGACCAAGGGATTCTTGATTGTGACTATGTTCTGCCATGTAGAACTGTATATTTACATCAATCAACGAATTTTCTGGAACTCTGACTATACCTACTACCATTAATATGAGGCACATGTCATGCACAGAAGAGGATAAATGAATGCTGAACATGGTGTCTCCATCTGTGTTGCTCACCTCATAGGGAGTTACAGGATCTCAACAGAGGCTTCCAAGCCCGATTTCATGACTTTATTTCACATGATTTGTGCACCAGAAACAGAGCATTGATTAATGTGACAGAAGTAGTCTATAAACAGCCATCATTGACAACCACCATATGATGACTTTCCCAGGGACCAAACATTGAGCAAATTTACCAAAAATTCTCTTTGTCGTTGGAATTTTCCCAGGTGGCTTTGTTGAAGTTTTCTGTTTTGCCATGAAGCCAATTCCTCTCAAATTTAATTCAAAGTATTTGATTTGTCTCTTGCTAAACTTCCCTTCTTAATGAACCATAAAAATACGTGCTAGCCATTTGGGTTTTCATAGGTCAGGGCTTTTCTTATGGAACCTGAGACCACTGGGATAAGTGTCAAGAGGATTCGATTTAGATTCAGGAACTAGCAACTCCTTTTCAGTTTCATGGCACTGCAATCCATTGACCCTTAAGACAATTGCTTCCATGGCAGAACATTTGTCACTACGCCCTCTGCCCCTGACTGTCTGCAGAATGCAAGAAAATGTATTTCCCAGTGACTTTTAGAAATTCAGTATAGTATTTGCAGAGGAATGATCCTGCCCCTCAATTAGAATGTGGAACAAACAGCTTCCTTCAAGAGACTCTGAAATCCTGAGGAGGCTGCCTGTATATTGTCCATTTTAAATCACTGGGGAGCTGGAGCAAAGTGTTGGCCCCTCCAAAGAGTTGAGGTTAAAGTCGTCTACGAACTGTCTGCTCTTTTAAGATTAATACAGTTTGTCTGTCTTGGGACAAGTTGCTGCACTGTGCTTTCAGTGACATTTGTAGCCAAGTAGCCAAGAGAACTTTTGGTTGTAGTTCTCCTTCATACAGAAGAGGCTTTAGATAAGAACTGTGAGAGAACATTCTTCACTCTCACCTGTGCCACTGAAATTGTAAAGCATTCTGAAATTCTCCCACACAGATGAGATCATTATTAATGAGAGTAATTAATCAATTTCTCTCAGCATGATTTTTCAAATAAAGAAGGGCAAACTAGTGCCTTGACCTCTTGATCTTTCCACCTATAGGGTAGTCATTTTTCAAACATACAAAAAAGATTTCCCTTGTTTCCTTGGAAGAACATTGGATGCCACAACACTCTCCACCTTCACATGCCCATTTCTAACTCTGAGGCAGTGTTGGTGAGCCTGGTAAGAGCTGGGGTTGGGTGATATATAATCATAAGTGGCTGTGTTGTGCCTTGGTCTGGGTCAATGATGACAACCCAATGTCATGAAGAGAGGTGATGACATTAAAATAAGCCTCCAGGTGTACGCTGAGGCCCACCAATTGCACAGTGTTACAGAATGTCCCTACACTCTTTGCACAACCCATGGGGGACTTGGCTGAAGTTCTCAAATGGCCTTGTCCTTGAGACCTTCTAAGAAATATTCAAAATTCTGTGCTTTTTTTGTTGGGAAACACTGCCTCCCAACAATCACATATTCTCTTACTTAACTTGTGTACAAGTCTGCATGAATCAACAGAACTCATGCCCCTGTCTTTTCTGGTGATTTGCAGTCTTATGGCATGACTTCTTGGAGCCAAGGAAATCAGCAATGTCAGGTAAGTCGAATCAACTCGGCTGAGTTCTTTCCTTTTATATGGCCTGTGCCTTCATGTTGGGCAGTGTGAGTCTCAGCTCAACTCAAGTGCTTGAGGATAGCTAAATCATAAACCCAAAAGACCAAGGGATTCTTGATTGTGACTATGTTCGGCACTGTAGACCTGTACATTTACATCGAACAAGGAATTTTCTGGAACTCTGACTATACCTACCACAATTAATATGAGGCACGCTTCATGCAAAGAAGAGGATAACTGAATGCTGAACATGGTGTCTCCATCTGTGTTGCTCACCTCATAGGGAGTTACAGGATCTCAACAGAGGCTTCCAAGCCCGATTTCATGACTTTATTTCACATGATTTTTGCACCAGAAAGAGAGCATAGATTACTGTGACAGAAGTAGTCTATAAACAGCCATCATTGACAACCACCATATGATGACTTTCCCAGGGACCAAACATTGAGCAAATTTACCAAAAATTCTCTTTGTCGTTGGAATTTTCCCAGGTGGCTTTGTTGAAGGTTTCTATTTTGCCATGAAGCCAATTCCTCCCCAATTTAATTCAAAGTATTTGATTTGCCTCTTGCTAAACTTCACTTCTTAATGAACCATAAAAATACGTGCTAGCCATTTGGGTTTTCATAGGTCAGGGCTTTTCTTATGGAACCTGAGACCACTGGGATAAATGTCAAGAGGATTCGATTTAGATTCAGGAACTAGCAACTTCTTTTTAGTTTCATGGCACTGCAATCCATTGACCCTTAAGACAATTGCTTCCATGGCAGAACATTTGTCACTATGCCCTCTGCCACTGACTGTCTGCAAAATGCAAGAAAATGTATTTCCCAATGACTTTTAGAAATTCAGTATAGTATTTGCCGAGGAATGATCCTGCCCCTCAAGTTAGAATGTGGAACACACAGCTTCCTTCAAGAGACCCTGAAATCCTGAGGAGGCTGCCTGTATATTGTCCATTTTAAATCACTGAGGAGCTGGAGCAAAGTGTTGGTCCCTCCAAAGAGTTGAGGTTAAAGTCGTCTACGAACTGTCTGCTCTTTTAAGATTAATACAGTATGTCTGTCTTGGGACAAGTTGTTGCACTGTGCTATCAGTGACATTTGTAGCCAAGTAGCCAAGAGAAATTTTGGTTGTGGGTCTCCTTCATACAGAAGAGGCTTTAGATAAGAACTGTGAGAGAACATTGTTCACTCTCACCTGTGCCACTGAAATTATAAAGCATTCTGAGATTCTCCCACCTGGTTAAGAGCATTATTAATGAGAATAATTACTCAATTTCTCTCATCATGATTTTTCAAATAAAGAAGGGCAAACTAGTGCCTTGACCTCTTGATCTTTCTTCCTATAGGGAAGTCATTTTTCAAACATACAAAAAAGATTTCCCTTGTTTCCTTGGAAGAGCATTGGATGCCACAGCACTCTCCACCTTCACATGCCCATTTCTAACTCTGAGGCAGTGTTGGTGAGCCTGGTAAGAGCTGGGGTTGGGTGATATATAATCATAAGTGGCTGTGTTGTGCCTTGGTCTGGGTCAATGATGACAACCCAATGTCATGAAGAGAGGTGATTACATTAAAATAAGCCTCCAGGTGTACGCTGAGGACCACCAATTGCACAGTGTTACAGAATGTCCCTACACTCTTTGCACAACCCATGGGGGACTTGGCTGAAGTTCTCAAATGGCCTTGTCCTTGAGACCTTCTAAGAAATATTCAAAATCCTGTGCTCTTTTTGTTGGGAAACACTGCCTCCCAACACTCACATATTCTCTTACTTAACTTGTGTACAAGTCTGAATGCATCAACAAAACTCAAGCCCCTGTCTTTTCTGGTGTTTTGCAGTCTATGGCATGACTTCTTGGAGCCAAGGCAATCAGCAATGTCAGGTAAGTCGAATCAACTTGGCTGTGTTCTTTCCTTTTATATGGCCTGAGCCTTAATGTTTGGCAGTGTGAGTCTCAGCTCAACTCAAGTGCTTGAGGATAGCTAAATCATAAACCCAAAAGACCAAGGGATTCTTGATTGTGACTATGTTCTGCCATGTTGACCTGTATATTTACATCGAACAAGGAGTTTTCGGGAACTCTGACTCTACCTACCACCATTAATATGAGGCACGCTTCATGCAAAGAAGAGGATAACTGAATGCTGAACATGGTGTCTCCATCTGTGTTGCTCACCTCATAGGGAGTTACAGGATCTCAACAGAGGCTTCCAAGCCCGATTTCATGACTTTATTTCACATGATTTTTGCACCAGAAACAGAGCATTGATTACTGTGACAGAAGTAATCTATAAACAGCCATCATTGACTACCACCATATGATGACTTTCCCAGGGACCAAACATTGAGCAAATTTACCAAAAATTCTCATTGTTGTTGGAATTTTCCCAGGTGGCTTTGTTGTAGTTTTCTGTTTTGCCATGAAGCCAATTCCTCCCCAATTTAATTCAAAGTATTTGATTTGCCTCTTGCTTAACTTCACTTCTTAATGAACCATAAAAATACGTGCTAGCCATTTGGGTTTTCATAGGTCAGGGCTTTTCTTATGGAACCTGAGACCACTGGGATAAATGTCAAGAGGATTCGATTTAGATTCAGGAACTAGTGTCTCCTTTTCAGTTTCATGGCACTGCAATCCATTGACCCTTAAGACAATTGCTTCCATGGCAGAACTTTTGTGACTATGCCCTCTGCCACTGACTGTCTGCAGAATGCAAGAAAATGTATTTCCCAATGACTTTTAGAAATTCAGTATAGTATTTGCAGAGGAATGATCCTGCCCCTCATGTTAGAATGTAGAACACACAGTTTCATCCAAGAGACTCTAAAATCCTGAGGAGGCTGCCTGTATATTGTCCATTTTAAATCACTGGGGAGCTGGAGCAAAGTGTTGGCCCCTCCAAAGAGTTGAGGTTAAAGTCGTCTACGAACTGTCTGCTCTTTTAAGATTAATACAGTATGTCTGTCTTGGAACAAGTTGCTGCAAGGTGCTTTCAGTGACATTTGTAGCCAAGTAGCCAAGAGAACTTTTGGTTGTGGGTCTCCTTCATACAGATGAGGCTTTAGATAAAAACTGTGAGAGAACATTCTTCACTCTCACATGTGCCATTGAATTTGTAAAGCATTCTGAGATTCTTCCACCCGGTTAAGAGCATTATTAATGAGAGAAATTACTCAATTTCTCTCAGCATGATTTTTCAAATAAAGAAGGGCAAACTAGTGCCTTGACCTCTTGATCATTCCTCCTATAGGGAAGTCATTTTTCAAACATACAAAAAAGATTTCCCTTGTTTCCTTGCAAGAGCATTGGATGCCACAACACTCTCTACCTTCACATGCCCATTTCTTACTCTGAGGCAGTGTTGGTGAGCCTGGTAAGAGCTGGGGTTGGGTGATATATAATCATAAGTGGCTGTGTTGTGCCTTGGTCTGGGTCAATGATGACAACCCAATGTCATGAAGAGAGGTGATGACATTAAAATAAGCCTCCAGGTGTATGCTGAGGCCCACCAAGAGCACAGTGTTACACAATGTCACTACACTCTTTGCACAACCTATGGGGGACTTGGCTGTAGTTCTCAAATGGCCTTGTCCTTGAGACCTTCTAAGAAATATTCAAAATCCTGTGCTTTTTTTGTTGGGAAACACTGCCTTTCAACAATCACATATTCTCTTACTTAACTTGTGTACATGTCTGCATGCATGAACAAAACTCATGCCCCTGTCTTTTCTGGTGTTTTTCAGTCTTACAGCATGACTTCTTGCAGCCAAGGAAATCAGCAATATCAGGTAAGTCGAATTAACTCGGCTGAGTTCTTTGCTTTTATATGGCCTGTTCCTTCATGTTTGGGCGTGTGAATCTCAGCTCAACACAAGTGCTTGAAGATAACTAAATCATAAACCCAAAAGACCAAGGGATTCTTGATTGTGACTATGTTATGCCATGTAGACCTGTATATTTACATCGAACAAGGAATTTTCTGGAACTCTGAATATACCTACCACCATTAATATGAGGCACGCTTCATGCAAAGAAGAGGATAACTGAATGCTGAACGTGGTGTCTCCATCTGTGTTGCTCACATCAAAGGGAGTTACAGGATCTCAACAGAGGCTTCCAAGCCCGATTTCATGACTTTATATCACATGATTTGTGCACCAGAAACAGAGCATTGATTATTGTGTCAGAAGTAGTCTATAAACAGCCATCATTGACAACCACCATATGATGACTTTCCCAGGGACCAAACATTGAGCAAATTTACCAAAAATTCTCATTGTGGTTGGAATTTTTCCAAGTGGCTTTGTTGTAGTTTTCTGTTTTGCCATGAACCAATTCCTCCCCAATTTAATTCAAAGTATTTGATTTGCCTCTTGCTTAACTTCACTTCTTAATGAACCATAAAAATACGTGCTAGCCATTTGGGTTTTCATAGGTCAGGGCTTTTCTTATGGAACCTGAGACCACTGGGATAAGTGTCAAGAAGATTCGATTTAGATTCAGGAACTAGTGTCTCCTTTTCAGTTTCATGGCACTGCAATCCATTGACACTTAAGACAATTGCTTCCATGGCAGAACATTTGTCACTATGCCCTCTGCCCCTGACTGTCTGCAGAATGCAAGAAAATGTATTTCCCAATGACTTTTAGAAATTCAGTATAATATTTGCAGAGGAATAATCCTGCCCCTCAAGTTAGAATGTGGAACACATAGCTTTTTTCAAGAGACTCTAAAATCCTGGGGAGGCTGCCTGTATATTGTCCATTTTAAATCACTGGGGAGCTTGAACAAAGTGTTGGCCCATCCAAAGAGTTGAGGTTAAAGTCGTCTACGAACTGTCTGCTCTTTTATGATTAATACAGTATGTCTGTCTTGGGACATGTTGCTGCACTGTGCTTTCAGTGACATTTGTAGCCAAATAGCCAAGAGAACTTTTGGTTGTGGGTCTCCTTCATACAGAAGAGGCTTTAGATAAGAACTGTGAGAGAACATTCTTCACTCTCACCTGTGCCATTGAATTTGTAAAGCATTCTGAGATTCTTCCACCAGGTTAAGAGCATTATTAATGAGAGAAATTACTCAATTTCTCTCAGCATGATTTTTCATATAAAGAAGGGCAAACTAGTGCCTTGACCTCCTGATCTTTCCTCCTATAGGGAAGTCATTTTTCAAACATACAAAAAGATGTCCCTTGTTTCCTTGCAAGAGCATTGGATGCCACAACACTCTCCGCCTTCACATGCCCATTTCTAACTCTGAGGCAATGTTGGTGAGCCTGGTAAGAGCTGGGGTTGGGTGATATATAATCATAAGTGGCTGTGTTGTGCCTTGGTCTGGGTCAATGATGACAACCCAATGTCATGAAGAGAGATAATGACATTAAAATAAGCCTCTAGGTGTACGCTGAGGCCCACAAAGAGCACAGTGTTACACAATGTCACTACACTCTTTGCACAACCTATGGGGGACTTGGATGAAGTTCTCAAATGGCCTTGTCCTTGAGACCTTCTAAGAAATATTCAAAATCCTGTGCTTTTTTGTTGGGAAACACTGCCTCCCAACAATCACATATTCTCTTACTTAACTTGTGTACATGTCTGCATGCATGAACAAAACTCATGCCCCTGTATTTTCTGATGTTTTTCAGTCTTACAGCATGACTTCTTGGAGCCAAGGAAATCAGCAATATCAGGAAAGTCGAATCAACTCGGCTGAGTTCTTTGCTTTTATATGGCCTGTTCCTTCATGTTTGGGCGTGTGAATGTCAGCTCAACACAAGTGCTTGAGGATAGCTAAATCATAAACCCAAAAGACCAAGGGATTCTTGATTGTGACTATGTTCTGACATGTAGACCTGTATATTTACATCGAACAAGGAATTTTCTGGAACTCTGAATATACCTACCACCATTAATATGAGGCACGCTTCATGCAAAGAAGAGGATAACTGAATTCTGAACATGGTGTCTCCATCTGTGTTGCTCACCTCATAGGGAGTTACAGGATCTCAACAGAGGCTTCCAAGCCCGATTTCATGACTTTATTTCACATGATTTGTGCACCAGAAACAGAGCATTGATTACTGTGACAGAAGTAGTCTATAAACAGCCATCATTGACAACCACCATATGATGACTTTCCCAGGGACCAAACATTGAGCAAATTTACCAAAAATTCTCATTGTGGTTGGAATTTCCCCAAGTGGCTTTGTTGTACTTTTCTGTTTTGCCATGAAGCCAATTCCTCCCCAATTTAATTCAAAGTATTTGATTTGCCTCTTGCTTAACTTCACTTCTTAATGAACCATAAAAATACGTGCTAGCCATTTGGGTTTTCATAGGTCAGGGCTTTTCTTATGGAACCTGAGACCACTGGGATAAGTGTCAAGAAGAATCGATTTAGATTCAGGAACTAGTGTCTCCTTTTCAGTTTCATGGCACTGCAATCTATTGACCCTTAAGACAATTGCTTCCATGGCAGAACATTTGTCACTATGCCCTCTGCCCCTGACTGTCTGCAGAATGCAAGAAAATGTATTTCCCAATGACTTTTAGAAATTCAGTATAGTATTTGCTGAGGAATAATCCTGCCCCTCAAGTTAGAATGTGGAACAAACAGCTTTCTTCAAGAGACTCTAAAATCCTGGGGAGGCTGCCTGTATATTGTCCATTTTAAATCACTGGGGAGCTTGAACAAAGTGTTGGCCCATCCAAAGAGTTGAGGTTAAAGTCGTCTACGAACTGTCTGCTCTTTTAAGATTAATACAGTATGTCTGTCTTGGGACATTTTGCTGCACTGTGCTTTCAGTGACATTTGTAGCCAAATAGCCAAGAGAACTTTTGGTGTGGCTCTCCTTCATACAGAAGAGGCTTTAGATAAGAACTGTGAGAGAACATTCTTCACTCTCACATGTGCCATTGAATTTGTAAAGCATTCTGAGATTCTTCCACCCGGTTAAGAGCATTATTAATGAGAGAAATTACTCAATTTCTCTCAGCATGATTTTTCAAATAAAGAAGGGCAAACTAGTGCCTTGACTTCTTGATCATTCCTCCTATAGGGAAGACATTTTTCAAACATACAAAAAGATGTCCCTTGTTTCCTTGCAAGAGCATTGGATGCCACAACACTCTCCGCCTTCACATGCCCATTTCTAACTCTGAGGCAATGTTGGTGAGCCTGGTAAGAGCTGGGGTTGGGTGATATATAATCATAAGTGGCTGTGTTGTGCCTTGGTCTGGGTCAATGATGACAACCCAATGTCATGAAGAGTGGTGATGACATTAAAATAAGCCTCCAGGTGTATGCTGAGGCCCACCAAGAGCACAGTGTTACACAATGTCACTACACTCTTTGCACAACCTATGGGGGACTTGGCTGAAGTTCTCAAATGGCCTTGTCCTTGAGACCTTCTAAGAAATATTCAAAATCCTGTGCTTTTTTGTTGGGAAACACTGCCTTTCAACAATCACATATTCTCTTACTTAACTTGTGTACATGTCTGCATGCATAAACAAAACTCATGCCCCTGTCTTCTCTGGTGTTTTTCAGTCTTAGAGCATGACTTCTTGGAGCCAAGGAAATCAGCAATATCAGGTAAGTCGAATCAACTCGGCTGAGTTCTTTTTTTCATATGGCCTGTGCCTTCATGTTTCGCAGTGTGAATCTCAGCTCAACACAAGTGCTTGAGGATAGCTAAATCATAAACCCAAAAGACCAAGGGATTCTTGATTGTGACTATGTTCTGCCATGTAGACCTGTATATTTACATCGAACAAGGAATTTTCTGGAACTC
>JANHMN010001741.1:0-10034 GCA_030674055.1 Rhabdomys pumilio
TGCACATCTTCAACATATGTATGGGAAGACCTAGGTCCAGCCCATGTGTGTTCTTTGGTTGGTGGTTCAGACTCTAAGAACCCCAAAGGTCCAGGTTAGTTGTCTTTGTCTTCTTCTGGAGTTACTATCCCCTTCTGGACAGGGAATCCTTTCTCCGACTCTTACATGAGTCCCCAAGCTCCATCCACTGTTTGGCTGTGAGTGTCTACATCTGTCTGAGTCAGCTGCTGGGTAGAGTCTTTCAGAGGGCAACATTCTCCTGTCTGCAAGCATAACAGAGTATAATTAATAGTGTTAGGGATTGGTGCCCATGGGATAGATCTCAAGTTGGGCTCATTATTGGTTGGCCATTTTCTCAGGCTCTGCTCCATCACACATGCCTACATTTCTGGTAGATAGGAATTATTTGTTGTTAAAAATTTTGTGGGTAGGTTGATGTCTGTCACTCTACTGGGATTTCTGCCTGGCTACAGGAGGTAGCCTCTTCAGGTTCCATATCTCCAATATAGTGAGTCACAGTTAAGACCACCCACATTGATTCTTGGGTGCCACGTTATCTTAGGTCTCTGTCTCTTCTTGGAGATATCCTTTACCTTCTCACCCCCAACAGTTGTAGAATTCCATTTTTTATGGTCATCTAACCACTTCTCCTGTACTCCATACCTGATCATGAATCCCCCATTTATATCCACATCCCCATTTCCCACCCAGATTCCTCCCTCCATCTACCTCTTATGACTATTTTATTTCTACTTCTAAGTCAGGTTCAAGCTTCCTGACTTGGACATTCCTTCTTGTTTAGCTTCTTTGGGTGTGCGGAATATAACATGATACTTGTATTTTATGGCTAATATGCACTTATAAATGACTACGTACGATGTACTTCCCTTTTGGATTGCATTACCTCATTCAGGATTACATTCTCAAGTTCCATCTGTTTGCCTGCAAAATACATAATGTCTTGGTATTTAATAGCTGAATAGTATTTAATTGTGTAGATGTACTACATTTTCTTTATTCATTCTTCAGTTGAGCAACATCTAAGTTGTTTCAATTTTTTGGCTATTTTGAATACAGTTGTTATGAACATATTCTTTGTGGGATATTAAAGAATCCTTTGGATATATGCCCAGAAGTGATAAAGCCGAGTCTTGAGTCAGAACTATTCCCAGTTTTCCGAGAAATTGCCAAATTGATTCCAAAGAGGTAGTAAAAGTTTTCATTCCCACCAGCAAAGAAGTATTCTTCTTTATGTACACCTCAGCCAGCATGTGCTATATTTTAAGTGTTTTATCTTAGCCACTCTGACAGGTATAAAACAGTATCTCAGAGATGTTTTGATGAGCATTTCCCTGATGACTATGTACTTTGAACATTTCAATAAGTGCTTCTCAGCCATTCAAGATTCCTCTGTTTAGAATTCTGTTTAGTTTTGTAACCCCAATTTTTAATTGTGTTATGTGGGTTGTTGTGGTCTAACTTCTTGAGTTCTTTTTTTTTTTTGTCCTCTTGACTGTGTTCTTTGTCTTACAAAAGTTTTGCAGTTTCAAAAGTTCCCATTTATCAATTAATTTGGGGATCATAATTTAACTTTGGTAAGCAATATCTGTCTAGAAAATGATCAATTTCATTAATATTTTCCAACTTTTTGAATACAGGCTTTTGAAGTAAGACCAAATGATTCTTTGAATTTCCTCAATGTCAGTTATATCTTCTTTTTCAATACTGATTTTGTTTATTTGGTTATTGTCTCCCTGTCTCTTGAACAGTTTGGCTAAGGGTTCATTCATCTTGTTGATTTCTCAAAGAACCAGTTCTTGGTTCTTTGTGTATTTTTTTTTATTTATAACTGATTGAGTTCAACTCTAATTTTGATTATTTCCTGCCTTCTGTTTCTCTTTGGTTTGCTTGCTTCCCTTTTTTTTTTTCTTTTAGAGCTTTCAGGTGTAGTTTTAAATTGCTGACAGAAGAACTTTCTAATTTACTTATGGAGGCACATAGTGCTATGAATTGCCCAATTAACACTGCTTTCATTGTGAAGTATTAATATTTAATTAATAAATCCCAGTGTGGGTTTTGCTATCCATCTCAATTGTTTATGTTTCCAAATGGAGAACACCTATACACCACCACTATATTTTATTACGTCTTATGTAACACAATAGCTAGGCAGCTGTCTAGCCTCCATACTGCTAGAATTTACCTTCTACAGATAATTCTAAGTTACTACTTATGAAATTCTATGTTTTACCTCATCTACTCTAGACTCAGTTGGGCAGTCCTCTGGACTGTACTCCCCCAGCTCCTTCACACAGCAACTATGCCTCTATCCGGAACTCCTCTCAGGCATAGTGTCTCTCTTCACCTTCACATTGCAGCATGGTAGAATTCTCCCTTCTCCTAGTTCCAAGCTCAGGAAATCCCCCAACGCCACCTCTATCTATCCTCCCCAACTATTGGTGGCTAGCATCTTTGTTTACCAATCAGAACCAACTGGGGGCAGGATGCCTGAAGCTATGTGCAAACCTTTTATTGCAAACAGCTTTTTGAGGAACATAATTCGCATTCATAATTCTGCAGTTATATTTTCCTCTTTTTGTCCAAGGCTCTTTTCTCTCAGATGGACATTGAATATAATTATAGCAATTATGTAAACTATAAGGAATGATATACATTTATAATATCCAGTCCATCATATTTGGTAATTTAGATAGTCTATCATGTATCCCAGCTTAAAGAGTTTACAATTTTGTACCTCAATCATGTTTGATTTAAACTTGTATTATCATCTGAAAGTCATTCAAATCTAGATCATTTTTCTCAATGTTGAACAACTTAAGCTCAATTATGAGTCTATATGTAGTCCTCAACCCCATCACAGATCTGAGAAGGTATTAAATATTACTTTAATATGTCAGAAACACAAAGACATAGCTTCTAAACCTTATAGAATTTGTAGAGACAGCTGACTGCCTGGACAGTCTCCAAAGTTCCTTATAACATTGGAGCATCTATCTTCAGCCTTCTGGGCCAGAACCATCTGTCAGACCTTAAGTGAAGCAGGAATTATGAAGCTTTTCTTCTCTTGTCAGAACTTAGCAGTCAACTATCCTGCATCCATTTGTCCTTTCTGGACAGTATTTGATCTGTAGATGAAATTAACATTATTTCTTAACCAGTGGCTATCTTGCCACATTTTAAAGGACTCCAATTGGAGGTAATGATGGTCAATATCTGCTTTGAAGTAGGATGGGGGTACTTTCAGGAGCAGATATGTCTTTTAGTGAAAAGATATATTATTAATGAAGTGATTTTCAATGCTATGTTCTGTGGATCTCTGATGCTTTTGAAGACCAACTATTTATATATAGTATAACTGAGTTGTTAAAATGGATTATTCTCAGCTGTTTACTATTTAAATAATCTTGAAAACACTTTATTGTAATTAAGTCAGGATCTAATATTACCATGAGTTTACTATCTGATCTTTAACTTGCATTTCTTAATTATCCTAAACAGTTTATACTAGTGGCCATTGTAAGGACTGGGTATAAGCCTTAGATTCTTAGTAAGTTGCATAGACATGATGCATATCTAATAGTAACAAATTAATTTTAAATTTTATCAATATACAAAGAGTTATGCCAGTGGAAAATCTTAAACCTGTATCAACATATAAATTCTATACCAATGCAAAAAAACCATAATTTCAATTCTGCATCAAAATATAAAGATTTATACCAATGTAAGGTTATGGCTATAAAATGTTTTTCTTGAGAGTAAATTTAATAATCCATCCCCATATATCTAATTTTTTGTAATATTGACCTTTTTTTTTTTCTGTTTGACCTCTTCCCTTTACTTAAGAAAGTAAGGATAAAAAGAGGAAAGGAAAGATAGAAATCCCTGAATTTAAGCTGTAAATTTCATTTTCTCCCTGTCCAAAATTATGACCTATTCAAAATTATTCCTTAAAATGACAACCTTTCTATAATTTATAAAGTAACCATAACCAGACACCCAAACCCAAGTAATTAGGAAGACAACTCTCTAAACTTCTTCCTGATGAATTGGGGTGACAATCTTTTAAAGGGGTGATGATGGGTGTAGGAAAATTATAAAAAGTGGTTTGACTTAATAAAGCTGTCTTAAGCATTTATCATCAAGTCTTGGTATGATTAGAAAGTTTAGGGCTTAACTGAAGTCCTGACTTGATCTGTCTGAAAGACTGGATGAAGTGAGATTATCAGGAATCAATAGGTATTTCTGAAGCTGTTCTGGAAGCAAGTCTCCAGAAACAGTATCAGGTGAGGCAGGAAGCTGGAACAACAGGTCATTTCATCATTTCCAAGGATGGATCTTGTCAGAGGTGCACCTTAATGTTTCGTTCTGCAATATATGAATCCTACAACCAGTTCTTAGTTCTATGATATTTGTATGAATTGTGCAAGATGCATAGATCAGTTAAGAATGAATTTTTGCTCCTGTTTAAACAGGTAAAAGAACTGTTTTTTTATGAGTTAGTTTGATCAACAACCAACTGTAATGAATTTTAATTTATGCCATGTGATGGATATCTTGCTGAATTACATGGATTCAGTAACCAATAAGACTTATTGGCTAATTTTAGCTGAAGTTTTGGCTAGAGACATTTTTATGCCTAAGCTAGTTTCAAGACTGTTTCCCTGTGGAGGGATCAGCAATTCATGTTACCTGTTCTAATTGATCTTCTTGAAGTTTTCTTTCCTGTCTGAAGCCATGATCTTCAGTGGGTCTTCCCCTATCATATCAAATCCATATGACTTTGGAAGGGGTTCAAAGCCTTTTCTCCTTTCTGTTAACACAAGAACAGAGCCTTTCTCCCCAAATAGCATGGCCTTGATCCAGCAACCCAAAATCTATTGGTTCAATTTGGCAGCCTCCTTTTTCTAAGTGCCTGCTCTACTCTGACCTCTCTTCCAGAGGATTAGTAATGTCATTAAAACAGCAAAATTTATAACCTTTTTCATTTAAATAATTAAAACAACTCAAAGCAATTAAAACAATTATAAACAATTATTATTATTATTATTATTATTATTATTATTATTATTATTATCATCATCATCATCATCATTATTATTATTAGTTGAGACAGAGGTTCTCTCTATCTTCATGTCTTTGTTTCCCACATTTTAGATCAAAGTCCTGAATTTCTTTATTCTTCCATGTATACTTAAAAACACTTAAATAATTAACACTATTTGTTCCTTCTATTCTTAAAATCTTGCAACTTTTTTCTTCCCTTCTATGGAGATTAGTATCTGTGGATGTATAATTATATCACCTTTCTCTATATATACTTTGAATTAACATCCTTTTCTATGTATTTAAGTTAAATTAAATTCACCTCTATTTTCTGTATGACCCTGTTTTCAGGCTAATTTATTAATTAATACCACTCTAAAGCTATTAGAATATCATTTTAAGCATTCAAAGAATCTGGTTGCCTGTGAAGCACTGACTTCATAAATTCCCAGCAGGAGGTTTCAGCATCCTGACCTAAGCTCTTCACGACAGTCCCAAACCTGAAAGAGCTTCCAGCTGAATAAGTAGCTTGCCACCCATGTTCCTGGGCTGGTTTGGGTGTGTTCTAGTCTTAAGACACAAACCCTAGACTCATGCAAGCCAAACTTGCACAAACTCTATCCTAGTTCTGAACCTGCAAAGCTTTACTTGGCTGAGAAACCAATTTTCCCCTCACCTATCCTAATCTTAAAGGAACAGTATGTGTTTTCCATTTGGAGATCTTTAATTAATTTTTAAATGTGAGTTCTTGCACTATGGTTGGGACACCATCTGTAGTATTAACATGTCTGTTCTAGACCCAGTTGCTATGTCTGAGAAGAGTGCATAACAGAGAGGCACAGCCTGCAAATGAAAAGGACAATTGCAGCTTTCTGTTTAACTGAGTCTAGAGCAGGCAACATAGAACATAGAATTTGATAAGTTTTAACTCAGAATACTCTGAAAGGGAATAGATTCTAGCAGCATGAAGTCTAAGCAGCTGCCCAGCTATTGAGCTTCATAAGAAATATTAAAATATAATAGCAGTGTGATTGTCCTTCATTAAAAAACATAAAACACTGAGGTGGATAGAAAAACTTGTAGTAGGATTTATTAATTATATATTAATACTACAGTGAGCAGCCTACTATCCTAGGGAGACCTCCACTCTCAGGTTACCTCTCTACCACTTTCATCAGACTCCTAAACTACACAGGTAAGCTTTCCTTCCTCCACCCATCTTCCTTGGTCTCTGAGATGTATGAGCCTAGCCAAGCTGCCCTGAGCAACCCACTAACCCAGGGGGACCTTCATTCTTCTGCTACCTCTCCTCCATCTCCAACAGACCTGAGAATCATGAACTGTACAGGATAGCATCTGATGCTCTACTACATTCCCTGCTTGCTAAGCACTTTGGCCAGGCCAAGCTGCCCTAAGCAACTTGCTATCCCAGGGGGACGTTCATTCTACCACCACCTCTTCTCCAACTTCATAGACTCCTGAACCACACAGTTATATTCCATTCCTTCATCCATCTTCCCCGCTCTCTGAGAACTCTGGTCAAGCAGAGCTGCCCTGGGCAGCCTGCTAGCCCAGGGAAACCTACATTCTCCTGCCTCTTCTCCACCCACTGTCATCAGACCTGTGCTTCCTAAATTGTACAAAACTGCAGGTCCAGAAACATAAAGCCGAAGGATACCCATTAGAGGCCTGCTACACCAGGACTATTGAGGTTCATGCCCCTCCCAATACCTGCTAAAACAAAAATATCTAGGGACCAAAATTTTCTAGATTGCTAAAAGTCCTCAAAAGAATACAATCAACAAAACTGATAAAGACCCAATATTATAAAGATGATAGAGACATTTGAAGAAGAAATTAATAAATCCCTTAAAGAAATACAGGAAAATACAACTAGATGGATAAATGTCTTTAATAAGAAAACAAATAAATTCCTTAAAGATGACAAAAATTCAATTAAACAGGTGAAGAAAATAAATAAATCTGTGCAAGACCTGAAATTAGAAACAGAAGCAATAAAACAAACAAACAAACAAACAAACAAACAAACAAACAAACAAACAGAGAATATCCTGGGAATGGAAAACCTAGAGAAGAGAACAGGAACAACAGAATACGGGCAACAGTAGAGAGAATCTCATTTGTAGAAGATACAATAGAAGAAATTGATACATCAGTCAAAGAAAGTGTTAAATCTAAAAAGTCCCTGTCACAAAATATCCATGAATCTTGGATACCATGAAAAGGTTTAGCCTAAGAATAATAGTAACTGAAGAAGGTGAAGAGTCCCAGCTCCACAACACAGAAACATATTCTCAACAGAATCATAGAAGACGATGTTCCCAACCTAAATAAAGAGATATCAATAAACATACAAGAAGTTTATAGAACACCACTTAGACTGGATCAGAAAAGAAAATCCTTCTAGCACATAATAATCAAAACACAAAATCTATAAAACAAAGAAAGAATGCTAAAAGTGGCAAGGGAAATGACCAGGTAACTCACAAAGACCTTCTTAGAGAATCAGAATTATACCTGACTTCTCAACAGAAACTCAAAAGGCTAGAAGGGCCTGGTCAGATATCTTGCAACCTCTAAGAACCCACAGGTACCAACTCAGACTACTGTACCCAGCAAACTCTCAATCACCATAGATGGAGAAAACAAGATATTTCAAGACAAACACAAGTTCAAACAGTATTTGTACACAAATCCAGCCTACAGAAAATAGTCAAAGAAAACTCCAACCAAATAAAGATAACTACATCTATGAAAATACAGAAAATAAGTGATTCTATACCACCAGAAAGAAGGAAAGCACATATACAAACACAAATACACACACACACACACACACACACACACACACACACACACAAACACACACACTACCACCACCAACATCAAAATAACATGAAATAACAATCACTTGTCATTAATATCTCTCAATATCAATGGATTTAATTCCCCCAATAAAAGGAACAGGCTAATAAAGTAGATTTAAAAACAGAATCTATCACTTTGTGTTATACAAGAAACACACTTCAGCAGTAAAGGTAGACATTATCTCAGAGAAAGTGCTGGAAAAAAGTTTTGCAAGCAAATGGACCCAAGAATCAAGCTTGACTTATCTATTAATTAATAAATTAATATCTATTAAAAATAAATTAGATATTTATTCTAATATCTGATAAAATAGACTTTCAACAAAAATTAATCAAAAGAGACAGAGAAGGACATTTCATATACATCAAAGGAAAATACTACCAAGATGATACCTCAATTCTGAACATCTATGCCCCCAAGATGATATCTCAATTCTGAACATCTATGCCCCAAACACAAGGGCGCCCTCGTTTGTCAGAAAAATATAGTTTAAATAGTACATCTAACCCCACCTATTAATAGTCGGAGACTTCAACACCCCACTCCCACAAACTGACAGAACATCCAGAAAAAAACTAGACAGAGAAATAATGAAACTAACTGATATTACAAATCAAATGGACCTCACAAACATCTATAGAATATTTCACCCAAACACAAAAGAATATACCTTCTCTGCACCTCATGGATCCTCCTCCAAAATTGACTGTACAGCCAGTCACAGAGCAAGCCTCAACAGATATGAGAAAATTGAAGTAATGTCTTTTATCTTATCAGACCACCATATATTAAAGCTGTATTTCAACAACAGAAACACCAGAATGCCTACATATTCCTGAAGATTGAACAAGTCTATACTCAGTGATATCTGGTTCAGAGAAGAAATAAAGAAATTTAAAAGCTTCTGAACTTCAATTAAAATGAAGGCACAATGTACCCAAATTTATGAAACACCAGAGCAGCTTGGCTTGGCCTAGAGGGCACAGAGATCAGGGAAGATTCCCTCTTTCCCTCTTAACATTAACATATATTTTTATCTTATGGTTATATTGGAATATTCCAGGTTAAAAATCAGTGACAGGTGCATGTTATGGGACTATCAATTGGGAAAATAGAATTATACTTTTCCTTTTCTTATTTTTCAATATAAACAGTCAAGCAAATATATTTCCATAATATTCAACTAATGCTTAGACTAATAATATCTAGTCCTTCAGTATTCTGACAATTTAATAATTACTAGATCATTCACTTCTTTTAAAAATAGCTCATGCTGTACATACTAGTAAGTACAAAACTTGTCTGAGGAAAAGTTTGGCAATGTAGTGTCCTATGTGTACCATTGTGATTGTAAAAGAATTTTAATCCAGAAAAATGGCTGCTCTGGCAAGGGCTCACACACAATGACCATCTAGATCTACATATTCCATCTGGTATGCTACACCTCTAGCATCTTGCTGATGTGCCCTAAGTACACAACTTTAGTCTTTAACAATGCAGGTAATGTTAATTTGTCAAAGGAAGCAATGATGTTTGAAAGTGACATCTAATTGATAAGCAGAGAACATGATCAATAGAGAAAGATTTGACTGAATGAGTCAGAGATGGGATACACCCAATTCTCATGAGAACAGACAGGAAGGATAGGCCACTGAAGAGCAGAAAACAGTGAATCAGAAGTGATGGGCTGTAGTGGGATATATTAAATATAATGCATGCTACCACTGTCAAAGCTCCAGCAGACAGGCCAGCCTGTTCTTAGGGCTCCGAAAACTCTCTTTCCAATCCGCTCACTAAATTTCCATGGTGGGCTGCTACCACAGCAGCCTCATGCTTCTGAAACCTCATGGCTAGCTAGGGTGCACTTCTCACAAACACAAACTCTACCATCATACTTTTCTCTGGATCTCAGTTGAGTAACTGCCTTCAGAAAAACACACAATCTTAGTTTAAAATCAAAAGGCAAAGTAATCGCTGGCCCCAGTAACTAGAATCTTAATTTGTTAGTTATTTTAAGTTAGGGTTAGGGTAAGGGTTAGGGTTAGGGTTAGGGTTAGGGTTAGGGTTAGGGTTAGGGT
>JANHMN010001742.1:0-10034 GCA_030674055.1 Rhabdomys pumilio
TGTGAGGATCCAGGGCTCTTTAGCCCATTCACAGAGAGAGACCAGGAAAGAGTGGGACCAGAGATACAGATTTCACTGCAGAAATAGTACAGACACCCAGCATGTCCAGGACTGAGATGAGTCCTCACAGATCTTTGTCCTAATCTCCATCACCTTAAATGCCATCCACCTCCAAGTGTGACATCTCTGTACCACTTTCAAACACACCTGCTTGCTTCTCTCCTGATTCCTTGCAGGGAAACTCCCCAAACCCATCATCAAGGCTGAACCAGGCTCTGTGATCCCAGTCACTAGTTCCGTGACCATCTGGTGTCAGGGGACCATGGATTCAGAAACGTATTTTCTGCATAATGAGAGAAGCCAAAACATCTGGAACACACAGACACCACAGAAGCCTGGGAACAAGGGCAAGTTCTTCATCCCTTCTGTGACAGAAGAGCATGCAGGGCAATATCGCTGTTATTGTTACAGCTCAAATGGTTGGTCAGAGCCCAGTGACACCCTGGAGTTGGTGGTGACAGGTGAGGGGACAGTCAGATTCCCACCCACAGTCTCTGCTCTCAGGAGTATTCTCCTCCCACAGAGTGGTCCAAGAGAACATTGTGACAGTCTGAGGACATGTAACACTCTGCCTCCTTCTCTCCTAGGAATTTATGACTACTATGAACCCAGGCTGTCAGTACTTCCCAGCCCTGTGGTGACAATGGGAGAAAACATGACACTCCAGTGTGTCTCATATAGGCACTATGATAAATTCATTCTCACCAAAAAAGATCACAAGTTCACCAGCTCACTAGACACACAGCGTATTCCTTCTAGTGGACAGTATCAAGCCCTGTTTGTTATGGGACCGATGACACCAAACCTCACAGGGACATTCAGATGTTACGGTTACTACAAGAATACAGCACAATTGTGGTCAGAACCCAGTGAGCCCCTGGAAATTCACATCTCAGGTGAGTAAGCACCATTGTTCTCCCAGTCTATTCTGAGACCCTGAGCCCTTTGTCGTTGTGTTCCCCTCTGTGAAGTTGCAGGTAGAGGAGAACTAAATGGAGAGCCTGTGTTCTCATCACAGCCCTGCCTGTGGAGAAGCTGTGACATGTTCTGGGCAGGGTGGGAGGTCAAAGGGGTTTGGTAAGAGCCAAGTCCTCAGTCACTGTCTCCTTCTTTCTAGGTCTGTCCAAGAAACCCTCTCTGCTTACTCACCAAGGCCATATCCTGGACCCTGGAATGAGCCTCACCCTGCAGTGTTGCTCTGACATCAACTATGACAGATTCGCTCTGTACAAGGTGGGGGAATCTAACATCATGCAGCAGCCTAGCCAGTGGTCCAACACTGGCCTCTCCGTGGCCAACTTCACACTGGGCCATGTGAGCCACTTCACTGGAGGCCAGTACAGATGCTATGGTGCACACAACCTCAGCTCTGAGTGGTCAGCATCCAGTGACACCCTGGACATCCTGATCACAGGTAAGGATCTATAGAGATCAATCAGGTACCTCGCCTCTGGTCAGGATCTCCTGGAGAGCCTAGTAGCTGACACTGCAATGAGAGTCGGGAATCTTGGGGAGGAACAGAGGCAAAGATCGATGAGCAAATGAACTCAGCCAGACGAAAAAAGGAGAGACCCAAGTTCTCAGGGTGGAATCACATGTGATTTGACCTCAGAACATGGAAGCCAGCCTCTCAATATTCCTCTTCTTTTCAGGACAGCTCCCTGTCACTCCTTCCCTCTCAGTGAAGCCTAACTCCACAGTACACTCAGGAGAGAACGTGACCCTGCTATGTTGGTCAACGCACAGGCTGGACACTTTCATTCTGTCCAAGGAGGGATCAGCCCAGCCACCCCTGCGACTAAAATCAAAGTCCCAAGATCAGCAGTTCCAGGCAGAATTCTCCATGAATGCTGTGACCTCCCATCTCTCTGGCACCTACAGGTGCTATGGTTCTCAAGACTCATCTCTCTACCTGTTGTCACATGCCAGTGTCCCTGTGGAGCTCATAGTCTCAGGTGAGGTGACCATGACATCTCAGCATGACTCACAACCCACACTGTGGTAGAGCTCTTGACTTGGGTGAGATTAAGGAGAGAAAAGGCAGGTTTTGTCAGAAGACACGTTCCCTGGCAGAGGAGTGGATGTCAGCAGTGGTCCCTCAAGTAATATCCACTCAGTCCTCCATTGCAATCTAGGTTTGGAGTAGACAATATGAGGAACTTGGAAGGTTACAGGGCAGATCAAGGACAGTGAACAGAGTGAGGATCCCGGGTTTGCACTTCATCCTCTTCTTCTTCTGTTTCCTAGAACCCATCAGAACCTCTACCTCACCGCCCACAACATCCATGACAACAGATAGTGAGTATCAGGTACCTCTGTGCAGGGAGTAGGCTCCAACCCAGGGATGCCTGACAGCTCTTGTCCCACCAAAGTTCTCACTCTCACTTCAACTTGTGAATGTAGGAGGCAAACAAAGATTCAACAGAGACCACAGAGGCTGGGGCATAGAGGTTGGGCTACAGAGGGGGCATTCAGAGAGAAATATTTATGTTCAGCATTGGGGATGGAGCAGGTGTGGGAAGTAGAAAGCAGGGAACACAGACACTCAACTCCCCATCCTGTCCCCAAGTCTTCGAAAATAAACTTATTACGTGCTTGGAGTCAGGCCTCAGAAGGATAGTAAACACTCTTAAAATGTGGGAAGAGCCGGGCGGTGGTGGTGCACGCCTCTAATCCCAGCACTTGGGAGGCAGAGGCAGGTGGATTTCTGAGTTTGAGGCCAGCCTGGTCTACAGAGTGAGTTCCAGGACAGCCAGGGCTATACAGAGAAACCCTGTCTCGAAAAAATAAAATAAAATAAAATAAAATAAAATAAAATAAAATAAAATAAAATAAAATGAAAAATGTGGGAGGAAGTGAGCATTAGCTAATTATAGGTTTGATACACATATTTTTAAAGTCATGTCCTTCTCTTTAAAAGCTGCTGTTCCTGAGTATATATGGGAGAAGCCTGGCCCATATGTATTGGGTTTTTTGATTCGTGTATTTGTGTGTGTGTGTGTGTGTGTGTGTGTGTGTGTGTGTGTGTGTTGATTTGTTTCTTTTTTTCTTTCTGTCCTGGACTTGGCTGTGAACTCCCCAGACAGAGAAGGGCTCCAGAACATGCAGTGGGACAGACCAACAATATGGCAACATGTGCAAGGGTGGGGCATGAGGCCATAGCAGGACATTCAGGCTCCTTCCCTTCAACACATGGGACTTGGCTCTGGTGCAGAGAGCAGGGATGAAAGTCACATTCCCTGGGTTCAACTACCAGTTCTGACACTTCCAGTCAGGTGACCTGAGGCTGGTCAACTGGTTAAATACAAAAAAAAAAAAATCCATGGTGCATGATTTTGAGGGTGGGAAATGATGTGTGCAGAGACCCAGCATGTGCTTATCACATAGTAGGTGCTCAGCTAAGCACCAATGGTCTCCATTCGTGATGTCACTTGCTCCTCAGGTCTGCAATGGTACCTGAAGGCTCTGATAGGAGTGTCTGTGGCCTTCCTCCTGTTCCTCTTCATCCTCATCTTCATCCTTCTCCAACGAAGACATCAGAGAAAATTCAGGAAGGGTGGTGAGAAGGTTATGTGTAAAATGGGTCTCAGAAGGAGGTAGGTGCCACTGTGAACATCCAAGCAGGGGCTCAGTACACCAGCCATAGGGAAATCTTAAACTGAGGGAGGGTAGCCTATAAACACACTCAGATCTCAGATCAGAGGGCAATTTCCTCAGAACCTATGAAATGTTAGGCATTCTGTGAACAGTACTGTGTTCTGGGACATTTGTTCACTCACCCTTTTGTTGTAAAGTTCCCTTTCTTCCTTTCCTGCACATGCCTAGGAGAGGCTTCCCATCCTCTACCTGAGATTGCTCTCCCTTGCAGCCAAAGAAGAAAAAGAATTGCAACTTCCTGAAGGAACTACAGAGCCCATAATCAGGGACAGAGGCCACCAGAAGAGGTAAATGACAGATACCTAGATCCCGTACCTCCCTGACACACCTCACTCCTCACTGCAAACTGACATCTTTTTGTCCCTACAGGTCCATCCCAACTGCTGCCACCCAGGAAGAAAGCCTTTGTGAGAAACAGAGGGTCCTGGGAGGGGAGAAGTATGAAGTTTCAGAATTGCAGGGGTGCTGGAGACATCCTGGGGGTTTCACTGTGTGGGTCTGAACTGCACTTGATGGAAACAGGGATGTCACCACTTTCCCTGGTTCTCTGTCCCCACCTGGAGCAAGGCAGGAAACTAGGAGTCTGAGACATCCCTAGACTCTGGTCAGGAGACATTCTGTTTGTTCTGCTGTGACAGATGCTTCAGTGGAGAACACACAAATTGGGGATGGTGTGGAACTGGACAGTCAGGTAAGGTCCCTGTCCCCATCAGCAGTGCTAAAACTTAGGACTCAGTTTAGTCCAGGGGCCTTCTTTCTTCTGAATCCTTCAGCCCTCAGCAATATCCACAGCTAGGCTCTTTCTCCTTTCTGCCAGCAACTGCCTCCTCTGTGCTATGGACTTACTCCTTCCTGTTGTCTTGGCATCTGTCTTGATCTCTTCTGAGGGAGAAGCATAGGTGGAGAAATTCACAGTCACATCTAAGGGACCAGCAACTGTCATCAGTGGACACAGGGGAACAAAAGGAACTTGGGCAGCTACATGAGATTTTGTTTTTTAGTTTGTATATTGGTGTTTTGCCTGCATGTATGTCTCTGCATCACATGCATATTGACACTCCTAGAGACCAAATGAGCATGTGAGGTATCCTAAAAGTAGGGCTATATTTGACTGTAGGTTGCCATGTTGGTTCAGATAGCAGAGGCTAGGTCCTCTGCAAGAGCAGTCAGTGATCCTAACTGAGGAGACATCTCTCCAACTCTTGGAAATCATTTTCAGGAAGATGAACTGTGTGGCTGAAGACAACACAGCTAGACTTAGAACGTTAGGTTAGGCCAGAACTATAAGAAGGAAGCCTAGGATGGTCCCAGCAGAGAGGCAGTAATGGAAACAGGTCATTGCAGCCATGCTATGGAAACGGATCACAGGAGATTCCCAGGGGAACATAGAGATGCTATCTGTACCTTATTGCTTACCTGCTACAGAGACCACCTGAAGAAGATCCCCAGGTAGAAACATATGCACAAGTAAAACCCTCCAGGCTCAGGAGGGCAGGAGCTGTTTCACCTTCTGTCATGTCAAGGAAACACCTGGACACAGAATATGAACAAGCAGAAGAGGGCCGAGAAGTGGACATTCAGGTGGGTCTTATCCTCCACAGACCTACAGGTTCCCCAAGCCAAGCATATACCTTCCTGTCAACCTCTCCCTCTCCAGGTTGTCAAATCTGAGGAGCCCCGGGATGTGACCTACGCCCAGCTGTGCAGCAGGACACTCAGACAAGGGACAGCTGCACCTCCTCTCTCTCAGGCAGGGGAAGCCCCAGAGGAGCCAACTGTATATGCTGCTCTAGCGACTGCTCATCTGGGGGCTGTTCCCAAGGACAAGGAGCAATGACCGTCTACCTGCCAGGATGCCTAACACAGATCTCCAAGGGACTCTGGGAACTTTTGGAAACCTGACTGCACTTTAAGTAACATCACAGTTTGGAAATAAAGCTAGAGGTTACTCAATAATAAAGTGAAATGAGAAATGAAATAGAAGGGAAGGTTTTACATTGAGAGATAAATTTAATCATATTTCTCATCAAGCGAGAAAAGAGAAAGTTTACAGGCACAATTGCACAGCCCCATAATTCCAACAAATGGGAAGCTGGGGCAGGAGAATTGCCTTTGTTTTGTGGTGATAGTAAATGTCGTGATAGACTGGGCTACAGAATGAGACATGTTTCCAATAACATTAGCCACCAAAGGCCAGGGTGGAGGAGTGCACCTAAATTCTAGCACTTTGAAGGAATGGAAAGGAGAGTAAAGAAGTCAAGGTCATCTTTACCTACATAGCCTAGGAGTAAAAGGCTAGCCTGGGACACACTAGACACTGTAAAAACAGATAAATAAACCAGGCTTGGTACTGCATGCCTTCAATCTAAGCACTAAGAAAGTAGAGACAGAAAGATATGAGAAAATCTCTTTGAGTTCAAGGCCAGTTAGTCTACAGAGTAACCTCCAATACAGATAGGTTCATATCCAGAAATCTTGTCTCAAAATACAGAAATAAAATAAGGCCAATAGGATGGCTCAGCAGTAAAGGCACTTGCGACCAGGACTAATATCCTAAGTTCAACAGCAGGAACAGTAGGAGGAGAGAAAGGAGTCCAAGAAATGTTTTCTCACTTCTACTTAAATCCTTTATGGCACTCCACACCCAATGAGGAAGTAGAACAATTAAAAAATAAACAAACAAGCAAGCATGTGGTGGTGCAGCACTTTAGTGCCAGCCCTCTGGTGACGAACTTGCCCAAGTTCCCGTGTTCGAGTCCAGCCCCGTTCTGCCCGTGTCCCTCACTCACTCTCAGTAAGTGTTTCTTGGAGAAAAAATAAATAAATAAACAAACAAATAACCACAACAGAAAATTTGGTATTGTGGTGTAAACGTCTAATCAAAGCAGGGCTGGCTTTAAACTTGCTGTCCCTCTGCCTCAGCTACTGGCCTGTACAACACTGTATTCACATTATTTTCTTAATGGCCTTTTTTGTTTTATTTATGTGTATGATTGTGTGCCTGTGTGAGTACATGTCATGTGTATACCGGTGTGCACAGAGGACAGAGAGGACATAGGAACTGAGCATAGATGTTTGAGCTGTAACCTGGGGTTGCTGAGAACTAAACCACCAGCCTGGGAGCACATAGGGAGGGACCCATGACTCCAGCTGTATATGTAGAGGAGGATGGCCTTGTTGGGCATAGGTGGGACAGGAGATTCTTGGACCCACGATAAACGAACACAGATTTGGGGGGAATATGAGGGTGGGGAGGGGGTAGTGGGGGCTGGGGTGGGTAGGTGGGGGCACAGCCTCATAGAAGCATGAGGAGGGGGGATGGGATAGGAGGTTTCTGGGTGGTGGGAGGAAATGGGGTAAGAGGATAAAATCTGAAATCTAAATATAATACCCAATTATTTAAAAAAATTTAAGCCGGGCAGTGGTGGCGCACGCCTCTAATCCCAGCACTTGGGAGGCAGAGGCAGGCAGATGTCTGAGTTCGAGGCCAGCCTGATCTACAGAGTGAGTTCCATGACAGCCAGGACTACACAGAGAAACCCTGTCTCGAAAAACAAAACAAAAACAAAAACAAAAATTTAAAAAAATCAAATAAAATTGATTTTCAACCAAATGGAATCAAAAAAGATAAGGAAGGACACTTTATACTCAACAAAGGAAAAATGTACCAAGATGAACTCTCAATTCTGAACATCTATGCCCCAAATGCAAGGGCACCCACATACATAAAAGAAACTTTACTAAAGCTCAAAGCATACATCACACCTCAAACAATAATAGTGGGGGATTTCAACACCCCACTCTCAGCAATGGACAAATCACGAAAACAGAAACTAAACAGAGACACAATGAAACAAACAGAAGTTATGAACCACATGGTTTTAACAAATATCTATAGAACATTTCATCCTAAAAACAAAAGAATATATCTTTTTCTCAGCACCTCATGGTACCTTCTCCAAAATAGACCATATAATTGGTCACAAAACAGGCTTCAACAGATACAAAAAGATTGAAATAATCCTTTGTACCCTATCAGACCACCATGGACTAAGGCTGGTCTATAGTAATGAAAAAACAATGGAAATCTCACATACACATGGAAACTGAACAGTGCTCTACTCAAGGATGACTTGGTCAAGGAAGAAGTAAAGAAAGAAATTAAAGACTTTTTAGAATTCAATGAAAAGAAGGATACACCATACCAAACCTTGTGGGACTCCATGAAAGCAGTACTAAGAGGAAAACACTCATAGCTCTAAGTGCTTACAAAAAAAATCTGGAAAGAGCATACACTAACAACCTGACAGCACACCTGAAAGCATTAGAACAAAAAGAAGCAAATATACCCAAGAGAAGTAGATGACAGGAAATAATCAAACTCAGAGCTGAAATCAACCAAGTAGACACAGAAAAAAACTATACAAAATATCAGCAAAACCAGGAGCTGGTTCTTTGAGAAAATCAACAAGATACATAAACCCTAAGCCAGACTAACCAAAGGGCACAGAGACAGTATCCAAATTAATAAAATCAGAACTGAAAAGGGAGACATAGCAACAGAAATTGAGGAAATTTTTAAAAATCATCAGATCCTACTACAAAGGCCTATACTCAACAAAATTGGAAAACCTGAATGAAATGGATAATTTTCTAGAACGATACCAGATACCAAAATTAAATCAGGAGCAGATAAACCATCTAAACAGTCCTATAAACCCTAAAGAAATAGAAGCAGTCATTAAAAGTCTCCCCACCAAAAAAAGTCAGGGACCATATGATTTTAGTGCAGAATTCTATCAAACCTTCAAGGAAGACCTAATACCGATTCTTTTTTTTTTTTTTTTTTTTTTTTTTTAGACAGGGTTTCTCTGTGTAGCCCCGGCTGTCCTGGAACTCACTCTGTAGACCAGGCTGGCCTTGAACTCAGAAATCTGACTGCCTCTGCCTTTCAAGTGCTGGGATTAAAGGCGTGCGCCACCACTGCCCAACCCTAATACCAATTCTGCTCAAACTAGTCTTCCCACCAAAAAAAGTCCGAGACCAGATGGTTTTAGTGCAGAATTCTATCAGACCTTCAAGGAAGACCTAATACCAATTCTCTTCAAGCTATTCCGTCGAATAGAAACATAAGGAACTCCGGGCAGTGGTGGCACACGCCTCTAATCCCAGCACTTGGGAGGAAGAAGCAGGCGGATTTCTGAGTTTGAGGCCAGCCTGGTCTACAGGGTGAGTTCCAGGACAGCCAGGGCTACACAGAGAAACCCTGTCTCGAAAAACCAAAAAAAATAAAAGAAAAAGAAAAAGAAAAAAAAAGAAACATAAGGAACAATAAACAATTTGTTCTATGAAGCTACAATTATGCTCATACCTAAACCACAGAAAGACCCAACAAAGAAAGAGAACTACAAACTAATCTTATTTATGAATATTGATGCAAAAACACTCAATAATTAATTCTCACAAACTGAATCCATCAAAACAATTATCAACATCAAAACAATTATCCGTCATGATCAAGTAGGCTTTATCCCAGGAATGCAGGGGTAGTACAATATTCGGAAATCCATCAATGTAATCCACTATATAAATAAACTCAAAGAAAAAAACCATATAGTCATCTCACTAGATGCTAAGGAAGCATTTGACAAAATTAAACATCCCTTCATGTTAAAAGTCTTGGAAAGATCAGGAATTCAAGGCACATACCTAAACATAGTAAAAGCAATATACAGCAAGCCAGTAGCTAACATCAAACAAAATGGAGAGAAACTTGAAGCAATCCCACCAAGATCAGGGACTAGACAAGGCTGCCAACTCGCACCTTACCTATTTAATATAGTACTGGAAGTCCTCACTAGAGCAATTAGACAACAAAAGGAAGTAAAAGGGATACAAATAGGAAAGAAAGAAGTCAAAAATTCACTATTTGCAGATGATATGATAGTTTACTTAAGAGACCCTAAAACCTCCACCAGAGAACTCCTAAACCTGATAAACAACTTTAGCAAAGTAGCTGGATATAAAATCAACTCAAACAAATCAGTAGCCTTCCTCTACTCAAAGAATAAACAGGTTGAGAAAGAAATTGGGGAAATGACACCCTTCACAATAGACACAAATAATATAAAATATCTTGGGGTGAATCTAACCAAGCAAGTGAAAGATCTGTATGACAAGAACTTCAAGTCTCTGAAGAAAGAAATAGAAGATCTCAGAAGATGGAAAGATCTGCCATGCTCCTGGATTGGCAGGATTAATATAGTAAAAATGGCCAACTTGCCAAAAGCAATCTACAGATTCAACGCAATCCCCAT
>JANHMN010001743.1:0-10030 GCA_030674055.1 Rhabdomys pumilio
ACCCTAACCCTAACCCTAACCCTAACCCTAACCCTAACCCTAACCCTTACCCTAACCCTAACTTAAAATAACTAACAAATTAAGATTCTAGTTACTGGGGCCAGCGATTACTTTGCCTTTTGATTTTAAACTAAGATTGTGTGTTTTTCTGAAGGCAGTTACTCAACTGAGATCCAGAGAAAAGTATGATGGTAGAGTTTGTGTTTGTGAGAAGTGCACCCTAGCTAGCCATGAGGTTTCAGAAGCATGAGGCTGCTGTGGTAGCAGCCCACCATGGAAATTTAGTGAGCGGATTGGAAAGAGAGTTTTCGGAGCCCTAAGAACAGGCTGGCCTGTCTGCTGGAGCTTTGACAGTGGTAGCATGCATTATATTTAATATATCCCACTACAGCCCATCACTTCTGATTCACTGTTTTCTGCTCTTCAGTGGCCTATCCTTCCTGTCTGTTCTCATGAGAATTGGGTGTATCCCATCTCTGACTCATTCAGTCAAATCTTTCTCTATTGATCATGTTCTCTGCTTATCAATTAGATGTCACTTTCAAACATCATTGCTTCCTTTGACAAATTAACATTACCTGCATTGTTAAAGACTAAAGTTGTGTACTTAGGGCACATCAGCAAGATGCTAGAGGTGTAGCATACCAGATGGAATATGTAGATCTAGATGGTCATTGTGTGTGAGCCCTTGCCAGAGCAGCCATTTTTCTGGATTAAAATTCTTTTACAATCACAATGGTACACATAGGACACTACATTGCCAAACTTTTCCTCAGACAAGTTTTGTACTTACTAGTATGTACAGCATGAGCTATTTTTAAAAGAAGTGAATGATCTAGTAATTATTAAATTGTCAGAATACTGAAGGACTAGATATTATTAGTCTAAGCATTAGTTGAATATTATGGAAATATATTTGCTTGACTGTTTATATTGAAAAATAAGAAAAGGAAAAGTATAATTCTATTTTCCCAATTGATAGTCCCATAACATGCACCTGTCACTGATTTTTAACCTGGAATATTCCAATATAACCATAAGATAAAAATATATGTTAATGTTAAGAGGGAAAGAGGGAATCTTCCCTGATCTCTGTGCCCTCTAGGCCAAGCCAAGCTGCTCTGGTGTTTCATAAATTTGGGTACATTGTGCCTTCATTTTAATTGAAGTTCAGAAGCTTTTAAATTTCTTTATTTCTTCTCTGAACCAGATATCACTGAGTATAGACTTGTTCAATCTTCAGGAATATGTAGGCATTCTGGTGTTTCTGTTGTTGAAATACAGCTTTAATATATGGTGGTCTGATAAGATAAAAGACATTACTTCAATTTTCTCATATCTGTTGAGGCTTGCTCTGTGACTGGCTGTACAGTCAATTTTGGAGGAGGATCCATGAGGTGCAGAGAAGGTATATTCTTTTGTGTTTGGGTGAAATATTCTATAGATGTTTGTGAGGTCCATTTGATTTGTAATATCAGTTAGTTTCATTATTTCTCTGTCTAGTTTTTTTCTGGATGTTCTGTCAGTTTGTGGGAGTGGGGTGTTGAAGTCTCCGACTATTAATAGGTGGGGTTAGATGTACTATTTAAACTATATTTTTCTGACAAACGAGGGCGCCCTTGTGTTTGGGGCATAGATGTTCAGAATTGAGATATCATCTTGGGGGCATAGATGTTCAGAATTGAGGTATCATCTTGGTAGTATTTTCCTTTGATGTATATGAAATGTCCTTCTCTGTCTCTTTTGATTAATTTTTGTTGAAAGTCTATTTTATCAGATATTAGAATAAATATCTAATTTATTTTTAATAGATATTAATTTATTAATTAATAGATAAGTCAAGCTTGATTCTTGGGTCCATTTGCTTGCAAAACTTTTTTCCAGCACTTTCTCTGAGATAATGTCTACCTTTACTGCTGAAGTGTGTTTCTTGTATAACACAAAGTGATAGATTCTGTTTTTAAATCTACTTTATTAGCCTGTTCCTTTTATTGGGGGAATTAAATCCATTGATATTGAGAGATATTAATGACAAGTGATTGTTATTTCATGTTATTTTGATGTTGGTGGTGGTAGTGTGTGTGTTTGTGTGTGTGTGTGTGTGTGTGTGTGTGTGTGTGTGTGTGTATTTGTGTTTGTATATGTGCTTTCCTTCTTTCTGGTGGTATAGAATCACTTATTTTCTGTATTTTCATAGATGTAGTTATCTTTATTTGGTTGGAGTTTTCTTTGACTATTTTCTGTAGGCTGGATTTGTGTACAAATACTGTTTGAACTTGTGTTTGTCTTGAAATATCTTGTTTTCTCCATCTATGGTGATTGAGAGTTTGCTGGGTACAGTAGTCTGAGTTGGTACCTGTGGGTTCTTAGAGGTTGCAAGATATCTGACCAGGCCCTTCTAGCCTTTTGAGTTTCTGTTGAGAAGTCAGGTATAATTCTGATTCTCTAAGAAGGTCTTTGTGAGTTACCTGGTCATTTCCCTTGCCACTTTTAGCATTCTTTCTTTGTTTTATAGATTTTGTGTTTTGATTATTATGTGCTAGAAGGATTTTCTTTTCTGATCCAGTCTAAGTGGTGTTCTATAAACTTCTTGTACGTTTATTGACATCTCTTTATTTAGGTTGGGAACATCGTCTTCTATGATTCTGTTGAGAATATGTTTCTGTGTTGTGGAGCTGGGACTCTTCACCTTCTTCAGTTACTATTATTCTTAGGCTAAACCTTTTCATGGTATCCAAGATTCATGGATATTTTGTGACAGGGACTTTTTAGATTTAACACTTTCTTTGACTGATGTATCAATTTCTTCTATTGTATCTTCTACAAATGAGATTCTCTCTACTGTTGCCCGTATTCTGTTGTTCCTGTTCTCTTCTCTAGGTTTTCCATTCCCAGGATATTCTCTGTTTGTTTGTTTGTTTGTTTGTTTGTTTGTTTGTTTGTTTTATTGCTTCTGTTTCTAATTTCAGGTCTTGCACAGATTTATTTATTTTCTTCACCTGTTTAATTGAATTTTTGTCATCTTTAAGGAATTTATTTGTTTTCTTATTAAAGACATTTATCCATCTAGTTGTATTTTCCTGTATTTCTTTAAGGGATTTATTAATTTCTTCTTCAAATGTCTCTATCATCTTTATAAAATTGGGTCTTTATCAGTTTTGTTGATTGTATTCTTTTGAGGACTTTTAGCAATCTAGAAAATTTTGGTCCCTAGATATTTTTGTTTTAGCAGGTATTGGGAGGGGCATGAACCTCAATAGTCCTGGTGTAGCAGGCCTCTAATGGGTATCCTTCGGCTTTATGTTTCTGGACCTGCAGTTTTGTACAATTTAGGAAGCACAGGTCTGATGACAGTGGGTGGAGAAGAGGCAGGAGAATGTAGGTTTCCCTGGGCTAGCAGGCTGCCCAGGGCAGCTCTGCTTGACCAGAGTTCTCAGAGAGCGGGGAAGATGGATGAAGGAATGGAATATAACTGTGTGGTTCAGGAGTCTATGAAGTTGGAGAAGAGGTGGTGGTAGAATGAACGTCCCCCTGGGATAGCAAGTTGCTTAGGGCAGCTTGGCCTGGCCAAAGTGCTTAGCAAGCAGGGAATGTAGTAGAGCATCAGATGCTATCCTGTACAGTTCATGATTCTCAGGTCTGTTGGAGATGGAGGAGAGGTAGCAGAAGAATGAAGGTCCCCCTGGGTTAGTGGGTTGCTCAGGGCAGCTTGGCTAGGCTCATACATCTCAGAGACCAAGGAAGATGGGTGGAGGAAGGAAAGCTTACCTGTGTAGTTTAGGAGTCTGATGAAAGTGGTAGAGAGGTAACCTGAGAGTGGAGGTCTCCCTAGGATAGTAGGCTGCTCACTGTAGTATTAATATATAATTAATAAATCCTACTACAAGTTTTTCTATCCACCTCAGTGTTTTATGTTTTTTAATGAAGGACAATCACACTGCTATTATATTTTAATATTTCTTATGAAGCTCAATAGCTGGGCAGCTGCTTAGACTTCATGCTGCTAGAATCTATTCCCTTTCAGAGTATTCTGAGTTAAAACTTATCAAATTCTATGTTCTATGTTGCCTGCTCTAGACTCAGTTAAACAGAAAGCTGCAATTGTCCTTTTCATTTGCAGGCTGTGCCTCTCTGTTATGCACTCTTCTCAGACATAGCAACTGGGTCTAGAACAGACATGTTAATACTACAGATGGTGTCCCAACCATAGTGCAAGAACTCACATTTAAAAATTAATTAAAGATCTCCAAATGGAAAACACATACTGTTCCTTTAAGATTAGGATAGGTGAGGGGAAAATTGGTTTCTCAGCCAAGTAAAGCTTTGCAGGTTCAGAACTAGGATAGAGTTTGTGCAAGTTTGGCTTGCATGAGTCTAGGGTTTGTGTCTTAAGACTAGAACACACCCAAACCAGCCCAGGAACATGGGTGGCAAGCTACTTATTCAGCTGGAAGCTCTTTCAGGTTTGGGACTGTCGTGAAGAGCTTAGGTCAGGATGCTGAAACCTCCTGCTGGGAATTTATGAAGTCAGTGCTTCACAGGCAACCAGATTCTTTGAATGCTTAAAATGATATTCTAATAGCTTTAGAGTGGTATTAATTAATAAATTAGCCTGAAAACAGGGTCATACAGAAAATAGAGGTGAATTTAATTTAACTTAAATACATAGAAAAGGATGTTAATTCAAAGTATATATAGAGAAAGGTGATATAATTATACATCCACAGATACTAATCTCCATAGAAGGGAAGAAAAAAGTTGCAAGATTTTAAGAATAGAAGGAACAAATAGTGTTAATTATTTAAGTGTTTTTAAGTATACATGGAAGAATAAAGAAATTCAGGACTTTGATCTAAAATGTGGGAAACAAAGACATGAAGATAGAGAGAACCTCTGTCTCAACTAATAATAATAATGATGATGATGATGATGATAATAATAATAATAATAATAATAATAATAATAATAATAATAATTGTTTATAATTGTTTTAATTGCTTTGAGTTGTTTTAATTATTTAAATGAAAAAGGTTATAAATTTTGCTGTTTTAATGACATTACTAATCCTCTGGAAGAGAGGTCAGAGTAGAGCAGGCACTTAGAAAAAGGAGGCTGCCAAATTGAACCAATAGATTTTGGGTTGCTGGATCAAGGCCATGCTATTTGGGGAGAAAGGCTCTGTTCTTGTGTTAACAGAAAGGAGAAAAGGCTTTGAACCCCTTCCAAAGTCATATGGATTTGATATGATAGGGGAAGACCCACTGAAGATCATGGCTTCAGACAGGAAAGAAAACTTCAAGAAGATCAATTAGAACAGGTAACATGAATTGCTGATCCCTCCACAGGGAAACAGTCTTGAAACTAGCTTAGGCATAAAAATGTCTCTAGCCAAAACTTCAGCTAAAATTAGCCAATAAGTCTTATTGGTTACTGAATCCATGTAATTCAGCAAGATATCCATCACATGGCATAAATTAAAATTCATTACAGTTGGTTGTTGATCAAACTAACTCATAAAAAAACAGTTCTTTTACCTGTTTAAACAGGAGCAAAAATTCATTCTTAACTGATCTATGCATCTTGCACAATTCATACAAATATCATAGAACTAAGAACTGGTTGTAGGATTCATATATTGCAGAACGAAACATTAAGGTGCACCTCTGACAAGATCCATCCTTGGAAATGATGAAATGACCTGTTGTTCCAGCTTCCTGCCTCACCTGATACTGTTTCTGGAGACTTGCTTCCAGAACAGCTTCAGAAATACCTATTGATTCCTGATAATCTCACTTCATCCAGTCTTTCAGACAGATCAAGTCAGGACTTCAGTTAAGCCCTAAACTTTCTAATCATACCAAGACTTGATGATAAATGCTTAAGACAGCTTTATTAAGTCAAACCACTTTTTATAATTTTCCTACACCAATCATCACCCCTTTAAAAGATTGTCACCCCAATTCATCAGGAAGAAGTTTAGAGAGTTGTCTTCCTAATTACTTGGGTTTGGGTGTCTGGTTATGGTTACTTTATAAATTATAGAAAGGTTGTCATTTTAAGGAATAATTTTGAATAGGTCATAATTTTGGACAGGGAGAAAATGAAATTTACAGCTTAAATTCAGGGATTTCTATCTTTCCTTTCCTCTTTTTATCCTTACTTTCTTAAGTAAAGGGAAGAGGTCAAACAGAAAAAAAAAAAGGTCAATATTACAAAAAATTAGATATATGGGGATGGATTATTAAATTTACTCTCAAGAAAAACATTTTATAGCCATAACCTTACATTGGTATAAATCTTTATATTTTGATGCAGAATTGAAATTATGGTTTTTTTGCATTGGTATAGAATTTATATGTTGATACAGGTTTAAGATTTTCCACTGGCATAACTCTTTGTATATTGATAAAATTTAAAATTAATTTGTTACTATTAGATATGCATCATGTCTATGCAACTTACTAAGAATCTAAGGCTTATACCCAGTCCTTACAATGGCCACTAGTATAAACTGTTTAGGATAATTAAGAAATGCAAGTTAAAGATCAGATAGTAAACTCATGGTAATATTAGATCCTGACTTAATTACAATAAAGTGTTTTCAAGATTATTTAAATAGTAAACAGCTGAGAATAATCCATTTTAACAACTCAGTTATACTATATATAAATAGTTGGTCTTCAAAAGCATCAGAGATCCACAGAACATAGCATTGAAAATCACTTCATTAATAATATATCTTTTCACTAAAAGACATATCTGCTCCTGAAAGTACCCCCATCCTACTTCAAAGCAGATATTGACCATCATTACCTCCAATTGGAGTCCTTTAAAATGTGGCAAGATAGCCACTGGTTAAGAAATAATGTTAATTTCATCTACAGATCAAATACTGTCCAGAAAGGACAAATGGATGCAGGATAGTTGACTGCTAAGTTCTGACAAGAGAAGAAAAGCTTCGTAATTCCTGCTTCACTTAAGGTCTGTCAGATGGTTCTGGCCCAGAAGGCTGAAGATAGATGCTCCAATGTTATAAGGAACTTTGGAGACTGTCCAGGTAGTCAGCTGTCTCTACAAATTGTATGAGGTTTAGAAGCTATGTCTTTGTGTTTCTGACATATTAAGGTAATATTTAATTCCTTCCCAGATCTGTGATGGGGTTGAGGACTACATATAGACTCATAATTGAGCTTAAGTTGTTTAACATTGAGAAAAATGATCTAGATTTGAATGACTTTCAGATGATAATACAAGTTTAAATCAAACATGATTGAGGTACAAAATTGTAAACTCTTTAAGCTGGGATACATGATAGACTATCTAAATTACCAAATATGATGGACTGGATATTATAAATGTATATCATTCCTTATAGTTTACATAATTGCTATAATTATATTCAATGTCCATCTGAGAGAAAAGAGCCTTGGACAAAAAGAGGAAAATATAACTGCAGAATTATGAATGCGAATTATGTTCCTCAAAAAGCTGTTTGCAATAAAAGGTTTGCACATAGCTTCAGGCATCCTGCCCCCAGTTGGTTCTGATTGGTAAACAAAGATGCTAGCCACCAATAGTTGGGGAGGATAGATAGAGGTGGCGTTGGGGGATTTCCTGAGCTTGGAACTAGGAGAAGGGAGAATTCTACCATGCTGCAATGTGAAGGTGAAGAGAGACACTATGCCTGAGAGGAGTTCCGGATAGAGGCATAGTTGCTGTGTGAAGGAGCTGGGGGAGTACAGTCCAGAGGACTGCCCAACTGAGTCTAGAGTAGATGAGGTAAAACATAGAATTTCATAAGTAGTAACTTAGAATTATCTGTAGAAGGTAAATTCTAGCAGTATGGAGGCTAGACAGCTGCCTAGCTATTGTGTTACATAAGACGTAATAAAATATAGTGGTGGTGTATAGGTGTTCTCCATTTGGAAACATAAACAATTGAGATGGATAGCAAAACCCACACTGGGATTTATTAATTAAATATTAATACTTCACAATGAAAGCAGTGTTAATTGGGCAATTCATAGCACTATGTGCCTCCATAAGTAAATTAGAAAGTTCTTCTGTCAGCAATTTAAAACTACACCTGAAAGCTCTAAAAGAAAAAAAAAAAGGGAAGCAAGCAAACCAAAGAGAAACAGAAGGCAGGAAATAATCAAAATTAGAGTTGAACTCAATCAGTTATAAATAAAAAAAAATACACAAAGAACCAAGAACTGGTTCTTTGAGAAATCAACAAGATGAATGAACCCTTAGCCAAACTGTTCAAGAGACAGGGAGACAATAACCAAATAAACAAAATCAGTATTGAAAAAGAAGATATAACTGACATTGAGGAAATTCAAAGAATCATTTGGTCTTACTTCAAAAGCCTGTATTCAAAAAGTTGGAAAATATTAATGAAATTGATCATTTTCTAGACAGATATTGCTTACCAAAGTTAAATTATGATCCCCAAATTAATTGATAAATGGGAACTTTTGAAACTGCAAAACTTTTGTAAGACAAAGAACACAGTCAAGAGGACAAAAAAAAAAAAGAACTCAAGAAGTTAGACCACAACAACCCACATAACACAATTAAAAATTGGGGTTACAAAACTAAACAGAATTCTAAACAGAGGAATCTTGAATGGCTGAGAAGCACTTATTGAAATGTTCAAAGTACATAGTCATCAGGGAAATGCTCATCAAAACATCTCTGAGATACTGTTTTATACCTGTCAGAGTGGCTAAGATAAAACACTTAAAATATAGCACATGCTGGCTGAGGTGTACATAAAGAAGAATACTTCTTTGCTGGTGGGAATGAAAACTTTTACTACCTCTTTGGAATCAATTTGGCAATTTCTCGGAAAACTGGGAATAGTTCTGACTCAAGACTCGGCTTTATCACTTCTGGGCATATATCCAAAGGATTCTTTAATATCCCACAAAGAATATGTTCATAACAACTGTATTCAAAATAGCCAAAAAATTGAAACAACTTAGATGTTGCTCAACTGAAGAATGAATAAAGAAAATGTAGTACATCTACACAATTAAATACTATTCAGCTATTAAATACCAAGACATTATGTATTTTGCAGGCAAACAGATGGAACTTGAGAATGTAATCCTGAATGAGGTAATGCAATCCAAAAGGGAAGTACATCGTACGTAGTCATTTATAAGTGCATATTAGCCATAAAATACAAGTATCATGTTATATTCCGCACACCCAAAGAAGCTAAACAAGAAGGAATGTCCAAGTCAGGAAGCTTGAACCTGACTTAGAAGTAGAAATAAAATAGTCATAAGAGGTAGATGGAGGGAGGAATCTGGGTGGGAAATGGGGATGTGGATATAAATGGGGGATTCATGATCAGGTATGGAGTACAGGAGAAGTGGTTAGATGACCATAAAAAATGGAATTCTACAACTGTTGGGGGTGAGAAGGTAAAGGATATCTCCAAGAAGAGACAGAGACCTAAGATAACGTGGCACCCAAGAATCAATGTGGGTGGTCTTAACTGTGACTCACTATATTGGAGATATGGAACCTGAAGAGGCTACCTCCTGTAGCCAGGCAGAAATCCCAGTAGAGTGACAGACATCAACCTACCCACAAAATTTTTAACAACAAATAATTCCTATCTACCAGAAATGTAGGCATGTGTGATGGAGCAGAGCCTGAGAAAATGGCCAACCAATAATGAGCCCAACTTGAGATCTATCCCATGGGCACCAATCCCTAACACTATTAATTATACTCTGTTATGCTTGCAGACAGGAGAATGTTGCCCTCTGAAAGACTCTACCCAGCAGCTGACTCAGACAGATGTAGACACTCACAGCCAAACAGTGGATGGAGCTTGGGGACTCATGTAAGAGTCGGAGAAAGGATTCCCTGTCCAGAAGGGGATAGTAACTCCAGAAGAAGACAAAGACAACTAACCTGGACCTTTGGGGTTCTTAGAGTCTGAACCACCAACCAAAGAACACACATGGGCTGGACCTAGGTCTTCCCATACATATGTTGAAGATGTGCA
>JANHMN010001744.1:0-10026 GCA_030674055.1 Rhabdomys pumilio
AATTCTGTATCTAACTTCTTCAGTTGGTCTGCTAGAACCCAGATATGCTTGTGATTTCTGTGCTTCCAGTCCTTTTCAAGATTGACAGGTCACATACATGGTTTCCAGACAAGATCTACAGACCCTTGCCTTCCAGTTTCTTGCTCATTTTTCCATGCTTGTCTTCAGTCAAAATGCTCTGCACACAACTTCCTGGTAAGTTTTTTCCAGTAGTACATTCTCAAGTAGAGTCTCCATGGCAGAGGGCCTACCTAAGTATGTCCAGTATTCTCATTGGCTTCCATTTTTGGCAAGTCTGAACCCTGCCCTCCAGTTCCATTTCCTATTACCACTCCTCCCTCAGGTGACAGAGCACCTGAACTGGCATTCCTTATTTATTATTCCCAAATACAACCCCAATTCTACTCTGTACAATCTCCCAGACCTTGTTGCTATAGACCCATTTGCTGGATTTCTCACCTAGATTGCCTGGGCTTGAGCCTCTCAGATTGTTTTTCAGGATTCTAGTAACCCTGAAATCTTGCATCATTTTTTTCATCAGATTCAAAACCATATGGAACATGCTGCCACATTCTTCTGCTGGAATGTTAGAGCCTCAGCATGACAGTTTGTGTTTTACTAATGTGACACAATGTAGATTCATCTGAGAAGAAGGAACCTCAATTGATAACATGCCTCCTTGAAATGGTGTGTAGAAAAGCCTTTGAGAGCTCTGTTGAGCTAAGACTCTTATGGTAGTGTGCAGTCATTTGTTGTTGTTGCCATACTTCAGAGGTCATTTGGGCTTGTTCAACAAGTCAAATGGAAATACCAATGGAGTGCCAAGTAATATGCAGTACACCTTAATGTTATCCTTTTCTTTCCAGTGATCTCCTCACTCTGTCTTGGGTCACTGCAGGTACCAACTGGCAGTGGAGACACAATCCAGTAGAAACATCCAGGCATCTTCCAAATGGGTATGAGTCAGCAGGAGTAACCAGGCCCAACAGGGATGCCAGAAGTTTTCTACCATGCCTGTCTTCAGGAAGTGAAGAGCTGTTAAGAAGTTGTGAGCCGAACACAGTGTTGTAAAGGGGCTTCGTTACTGTCAGTTGAGTAGTATTTATTGTCCCTCTAAGTATGATTTGTCTTCCCATGAGTCTTTGCTCAGCAAAACACCATGTAACTCTGTCTTAGCAAAACTCTATGTTAGTCTGACATCACTCTGACAATTGGCCTGAGTATGTAGAAGCAGCAAGAAGTTTTTATAATATTGCCAGAATTATTTTTGTGTTTCCTTGTATAACATCATGACAAATAGTGGCCATTAAGGAATGCAAGGCAAAGCAAAACCTTCTACCATCATCTACCATCGCATTGGTTCATCTTAACATCCTGTGTCCTTTCACATGTTTGCTTTGGCAACATGTGGAACCCATCCAAACATCATTTGCCATAAGTGACTTTCCAAAGTACTCACAAGTTTACAGTTCATATGCTTCTTTATGTTAAAGAATTTTCTTTCTCTAACATGAATGATCTATACTCAATAGAAAAATATAAAAACTTTCACTTTTTAAATAAATAGCTTATGTAAAATATTGTCAAAAACAGTCTAACAAAACAATATTAAATTTCTATCAATGTTAATAATTAAATATAAACTTTCAGCTTCTATTAATATACAGTAATTTAACAAGAACTTTAAATTTCTATTAATGTGCAGAAATTCAAAATGATTTTTTTTGTTTTGAACAATATAAATAACAAAACATATCAAATTCTTTTAATATACAATGATTTAAAAAAACCTAAAAGTGCTATTAATATACAAGAATTAATAAAAGAAATTTAAATTTCTACTGACATATAATAGTGATCAAAACCAATAAATGTTTATTAATATGCAATAAAAGAAAACAGGTCTAAATTTCTTTCAAGAAACAACAAGTAAAAGCCATTAAAGTACTATTAATGTACTTCAATTCAAACAAAATGATTTTAAATTGCTTTCAATATACAATAATTAAAAAACATAAAATTCTTATGAATATAAAACACTTAAACCTTGAGTTTCTATTAATAGAGAATAATTCAAAGAAAATGACTTTATAGATATCTATTAATATATAATATTAAACAAAATTGTAAATTTCAATTAATATGCAATAAAATGAAACAAATTTTAATTTCAGGCAATAAACAGCAATTAAAAAATACTAAATTGTTATTAATATAATATAATTTAAATAAACTGACTTTAAATTTCCATCAATATATAATAATTAAATAAAAATATGAAAGTCCTCTAAATATTCCATACTTAAACATAAAACTTAAGTTTTCATTAAAATGCAATAATTCAAACAAAATGACTTCATAAATATCTATTAATATACAATATTTAAAAAGTAAATTTATATTTATATACAATAAAATAAAACAAATTTTAATTTCTGGCAATAAATGGTAATTAAAAAAAATCTAAATTTTTTTAATATACCCTAATTGACTTTTAATTTTTATCAATATAAAATAATTAAAAAAAAGATAAAATTTCTATAAGTATGCAATATTTAAACAAAAAACTTAAGTTTCTATTAATATACTATAATTCAAAAGATGACTTTAATTTTCTATTAACATAATATTATTAAACAGAAGCATAGTTTCTATAAATATACAATTCTTCAACAAAAAACTTAAATTTCTTTTAACATACAATAATTTATACAAAATGACTTTAAATTATATTAATAAACAATAATTCCAACAAAATTACTTTAAATCTATCAATATACAATAATTAAACAAAACATAAAATTTTTATAAGTATACAATACTTAAACATAAACCTTCAATTTTTGTTAATATACAATAATTCAAACAAAATGACTATATAAATATCTTTTAATATACAATATAAACCAAAACCTGTAAATTTCTATTAATAAGCAATAAACCATAAGAATTTTAAATTTCATTCCAAGAAGAGTAATTAAAAACACTAAATTATTATTAATATAATATAATTTAAATAATCTGAATTTAAATTACGATTAAGATGATGAAATAAATAGTCAAAACATAAAATTCTTATAAATATACCACACTTAAACACAAACCTTAAATTTTTATTAATATACAATAATTGAACCAAAATGACTTTATAAATATCTCCTAATATACAATATTAAACAAAAGCTGTAAACTTATATTAATATACAATAAATAATTTACATATCAGGAAATAAACAGTAGTTAGAAAACAATAAATTTTTATTAATATACTGTAATCTAATGAAATTGAATTTAAATTTCTATAAATATATAATAATTAAACAAATACATAAAATTTCTATAATTATAAAATATTTAAACAAAACTAAATGTTTCTATTAATATTCTATAATTCAAAATATGACTTTAAATTTCTTTTAATATAAAATAATTAAACAAAAATGTAAAATTCTTACAAATATACAATACTTCAGCAAAACCCTTAAGTTTCTCTTAATATGCAATAATTTAAACAAATGATCTTAAACTTCTATTAATAAATAATAATTCCATCAAAATGTTTTTAAATTTCTGTCAATATACAGTAATTAAACAAAGCACAAAATTCCTATAAATATACAATACTTAAACATAAATCTTAAATTTGTATAAATATATAATAATTAAAAAGAAATGATTTTATATATGTCTTCTAATATGTAATATTAAACATAAGTTGTAAATTTATATTAATATACAATAAAAATTTAAATTTCAGCCAATGAACAGTAATTAAAAATACTAAATTCTTATTAATATATTATAATTTAAATAAACTAACTTTAAATTTCCATCAATACACAATAATTAAAAAAAACAGAAAATTGTTATAAATATACTTAAATGTAAACCTTAAATTTTATATTCATATGCAATAATTCAAACCAAATGATTAATAAATATCTATTAATATACAAAATTAGACAAAACCTGTAATTATCTATTAATATGTGATAAAACAAAACAAATTTAAATTTCAGGCAATAAATAGTAATTAAAAATATTATTCTTAAAAATATAATACTATACATTAATTTTTATTAATATACTTTAATTTATATAAACTGACTATAAATTTCCATTAATATAAAATAATTAAGCAAAAACATAAATTTCTATAAATATAACATACTTAAACACAAACCTAGAATTTTTATTAATATACAATAATTCAAACAAAATAATTTATATATATCTAGTAATATACAATATTAAACAAAAGCTGTCAAATTTCTATTAGTATGAAATGAAACAAAACAAATTTAAATTTCAGGCAATAAACAGTAATTAAAAATAATAAATTCATATTAATATACTTTAATTCATACAAACTGACTATAAATTTCCATTAATATAAAAAATTAAGCAAAAATATAAAATCCTATAAATATACCATACTAAAACATAAACCTTAAATTTTTATTCATATACAATAATTCCAACAAAATGATTTATAAATATCTAGTAAGATACAAAATTAGACAAAAGCTGTAAATTTCTATTAATATGTATAAAACAAACAAATTTAAATTTCAGGCAATAAACAATAATTAAAAATGCAAAATTCTTATTAATATACTTTAATTTATATAAACTGTCTATAAATATTTCCATTAATATATAATAATTAAGCAAAACCATAAAATTCCTATAAACATAACATACTTAAACATAAATCTTAAACTTTTATTAACATACAATAAATCAAACAAAATGACTTTATAAATACCTCTTAATATACAACATTAAATAAATGCTGTAAATTTATATTTATATGCAATAAAACAAAACAAATTTAAATTTCAGGCAATAAACTGTAGTTAAAAGACACTAAATTTTTATTATTATACTCTAATTCAAATAAATTGACTTTAAATTTCTATCAATATACAAAAATTAAACAAATACATTAAATTTCTGTAATTATACAACATTTAAACAAAAACCGAAAGCTTCTATTAAAATACTGTAATTCAAAAAAATTGGCTGTATATTTCTATTAATATAAAATAATTAAACAAAAACATAAAATTTCTAGAAATACAGAATACTTCAACAAAACATTAATTTTTATTAATATACAATAATTTAAACAAAATGATTTCAAAATCTTTTAATAAACAATAATTCAAAGAAAATGACTTTACATTTCTATGAATATGCAAATTAAGCAAAAGCTATAAATTTTTATTCATGCACAATAAAACAAATCAACTTTAATTTTCTATCATATAATAATAAACAATAAATTGCTGTTAACATAGTATAATTGAAAAAATGATTTAATGTTTCTATCAAAATAAAATAATTAAAAAACCAAATTTCTACAAATGTACGCTAATTAAAGTAAACCCTTAAATTTCAATTAATATATGCTTCCAACAAGATGACTTTAAATTTCTATTAATACACAAAAATTCAAACAAAATGATTTTAAATTTCTGTTAACATACATAAAAGTTGTCAATTTCTTTTACTATGCAATAAAAGAAAACACATTTAAATATCTATCAATATACAATAAGTATACAAAACAATAAAATATCTATAAACATACAGTACTTAAAAAAACTTGTTTCTATTAAAATACACTAATTTAAAAAGACTTTAAATTTCTATTAACATACAATAATTTAAACAAAATCAATGTAAATTTCTATTAATATATACTTAAAACATAAATTTCTATTAATAACAATATTTCAAACAAAGCAACTTAAATATATTTTAATATACAATAATGAAAGTAAACCTTTAAATTTCAATTAATATATACTAACTTATAAAGTATTTAAATTCCTATCAATATTTAATAATTAAAGAAAAACATTAAATTTTTCTTAATACAAATTAATTCAAACAAAACTTATTTAAATTTTTATTAATATACAATAATTAAAAAAAACAAAGTTAATTTTCTATAAATATGGAATTACTCAAACAAACTGACATTAAATTTTTATTAATATCCAATAGTTAAACAAAAACCTAAATTTTCAATGAATGTACAGTAAACAAAAGCCTTAAATTTTTATCAATATTCAACAATTTAACAAAATGCTTACATTTCTGTTAATATATGATATTTCAAAAAACAATTTTATTATTCTACTAATATACAATAATTAAAAATACCATAAATTTCTGTTACTATATTCTAATTGAGCAAAACACTTTAAATTTATATCAATATACAATAATGAAGCAAAACAAACCACCACCCTAGATGATAACAAACATAACACATCAAGCCACCTAAATGACTCACACCAACTTAAGTTTATGGGATGATGGCATTTATATAATTGCTTCCTGCTGAATTGGGGCAAGGAATTTTCATATTTGGTTTCCAAGGAAAACCGTGGTAATGTGAAAAAAAGGAAACTGTTGCATTTATTGCCAATTTTCTGTGTTTATCTAGTCTTTCTACTGGCAGTCCTGCCTAGCTATTGTCCAGTCTCTGTGTTTGTCCAGTCTCTGTGTGATTAATCATTAGAGCTAGCCCATTTGAAGTTAATTTGCATGCAAACTTTGGATAAATCAGTAACTGAGACACTCTTTCAATTACCTGGGCTATTTTGTTTGTGAAGACATTCCTGTCTAAGCTGATAAGACAATTCATTGGTCAGATATAGTTTTTATAAGTTTTGATGCTAAACATAATTTTTTATTCCCTGTAGACATATAAACATAACCACATCTTATACCCACCTTAAAACATTGCTGGTTTCCATTTTAATGTCGAAATATCCCTATAGTATATAGATTGGTTATTTCCTCTGTAGTTTTGATAACCATATGTCTCTCAGCAGCTATTTTTTTTCATAAAAATTAAGAAAATTTAGTGTTAACAAAACATTACTTAGTATGTTCCAGAGGGTTTTATTCTCTTTTGTAGTTTAGTAAGAGTTTCCTTTAATGTATTATTGGATCTTTCTATAACTGCTTGTCTTGTGGGATTGTGTATTTTAGTAATAACACACTTTATGCTATAACATGCAAATTATCATGTCATGTTATTGGGTACATATGTGGAAGCAATCATTATCAGCTTTAATTTGTTCAGATTTCTCCCTAATTGACATCATTTCAATAAACATGTTATTACAAAATCAGCCTTTCAGAACTTAAAACCAGGTGCACATTGAAACCCTGAGTGTGTGTAAATGATTTGTGGTATAATCTTTTGTTTTCCAAATTGTGCAAGAGGAATTGGTTGTTGTAAAGCTAGATATGCAGGCCCCTGTCACTATCAATTAAGTTGTATTCATACTCCCTGGAAAAAGCACATGTTCTCCAATGGTTCTTTCCTCAGAAAAACACAATGTGAATCTGTCTTATCAAAACTCAATATGAGTCTGTATCAGCTGTAGTAATCCAGTTATAGGTCCACAAGTGTAAGCACCATTGGTCAAGTCTAGCAAAGTTTGTGGAGATGATACATGGGAACAAGATGATACATAAACAAGGTTCAGTTGTTCATTTGTGGCAATGACTGAAACTTGCTCTACAGTGTAATCTTCTATCCAGAGGCCTCCTGCAGGTCACATAGAACCTGTTCTGGTCTTCCCTCTTTAGTGTTCCTCAAAACAACTCTTCTGTGTGTAGACCTCCAGATCATTGTTCTCTAGACTCATTTGCTGGACTACCATTTGTGACACAAATTGCCTGATTTTGAGACTCTCAGAATGTTTTTCTTGATTCTACTAACCTTGTAATCTTGCATTATTTTTCATCAGAATCATATCATGTTGAACGTGTTGCCACATTCCTCTACTAGATGTGATAAAGCCTCTCCAAGATGGTTTGTTTTGTATTAATGTGACATAATCTAGAGTCATCTGTGAACATTCTTCCATGAAACGGTCTGTAAAAAGCATTTTGACAGCTAACTGTATTAATGACTGTCATGGTAGTGTGGAGCACACTATGGGTGTTTTCAAGATGTAGGAGGTAGTTCTGTGTTGTAGATGAAGGGAAGACAAGTTACCTATTGAGTGCAAAGCATTATGTAGTATTCCTTAGTGGTATCTTCATTTGTTTTTGCCTCTAGATTTCTTACTTGATTCCTGATCTGTGTACTCACAGTAATGAAGAGTGAAGGTTCTGCCCTGATTACTAATGTAAGGTTTTCCAGAATAAAGCCCCACTGTTTCTCACTATATTGGGAGACACACAGCTCAGTAATTGTTCATTGTTGGTGAAATCTCCAGAAGTTTCCTTTCCAGTGGCATCTTCACTGTGCCAGGATACTTCTGGTCATGCAGATTCTGTATTATCTCTTTTTAAGTCCTGGAGAACAAAAACAACCATTCCATCCACACACTGTTAGGACTAAGACTGGATGCACATTTGTATTAATATCTTTCCCTGAATAGTTTCACTGAATCTCTCCTGTCCATTCCATGAAAACAATACGAGGTGTAGAAGAGATCATGTAGCTTTGTCTCTAACATCTTTCATTGTTTCCTCAGAGCCTGCTTCATTTTCAGATTCTACATTTTGTGTCAGATTTATGATGGACAGGATACATACACTCTACCCATGATGAGATCTACAGAGATTGGACTTCTACTGCTCTCCTTACCCTCAAATGCTTGTTTTCCCTCATCCATCTGTTGATGCAATATTCTGGGGAGTCCAGTAAGTAGTGAGTTGTTAATAGTAGTTTACATTGGTGCATGCCTAGCTAAGAATTTACTGATTATAGATGAGTTTCCTATGCTGGCATAACTGATCTGTGCACTCGAGTGTCTTCTCCTATTCTTGGGCATCCCTATGGTCACAAAGCAGCTGCACTAGACTTCCCTGTTTAGAATTCCCAAATAAAAGTTCAATTTTTAAGTTCATTTTCCCAGACAGTGTTTCTCCAGAACTATCTGCTGGATCACCATTTATGACAAAGATTGCCTGGCTTTGAAACTCTCAGAATGTTTGGATTCTATTACCACTGGAATGTTGCCTCTTTTTTTTTTCATCAGATTCAGTACCATGTGGACCATGCTGCCATATTCTTCTTCCAGGTGTGGTAGAGCTTTACAATGATGGCCTGTCTTTTGGTAACATGACACAATCTAGAATCATTTGAGAAGAGGGAACTTCAATTTAATCCACTTGCCTATAAAATCAATTGTACAAAAGTCTTTTGACAGATCCTTGAGTAATGATTCTTGATGTAGTTTGGAGGCCTCTCTTAGTGTTGCCACATTTCAGAAGTGGTTCTGTTTTGTACAAGTGCCAAGCTGAGGTACCTGCTGTGGGCAAAGCATTATGTAGTATTCCTTAGTGTTGTGTGCTTTTATTTTTGCCTATAGGTTTCTTCCTTGACTCCTAAAATTTGTTCTCTCATTGATGAAATGTGCTTAATATGGTAAGTTTCCCCAAATTAGGCACAACTGTGCTATTCCCAATAAGTGCATATATATTTATCTAATACAATTTTTCTCATTGATGTGCTCACAGGAACCTTACTTTCCAGTGCCATCATCACTGCTGCAGGTTAGTTCTGGTGTCACACATTTTGTATTTCCTTGTGAATTTCTGTAGATCCAAGATATCCTTTCTACACAAAGAAGCTAAAGCCTAATTGTGGATGTGGATTCCTCTTAACATTGTTACCTGAGTAGATTTCCTGAATCTCTCCCATCTATACCATGCACACAATCCCAGGCCTATGTTCTACTATGTAGCTTTTGCATTAAGTACTTCATATGGTTCTCTTGCCCCCACCTTCTTGTGCCATCCATCATTTTAGTTCTGTTTTTATGGACAGTGTGTGTACCAGGTTTGCATGAAGAGATCTACAAGCCTCTGCTGCCACTGCCTTCTTCATCCTTTTGAGCTTGGCTTCAGGAATGCAGCATTGTACCCAATTTCCTGGTGACTTTGAGTACTAGTTTGTCCACAGTTTTAACGGAAGAAGTTCTAGATAAGTATGTGCAGATTATACATGGGGTTTCTTTGTGGGCAAGTTTGAAAGTGTCCCTC
>JANHMN010001745.1:0-10021 GCA_030674055.1 Rhabdomys pumilio
AAAAAAAAAAAAAAAGACTACCTGCAATCCAGGAGGCTGACTCTAGACAGAGAGACCCAGGCCAGTTAACACTAGAGATGACCAGATCACCAAAGGCAAACTCAAAATCATACATGACACAACCAAAAGAAATCAGGCAACACCAGAACCCAGTTATCGCACACATCACAGCAAGCCCTTGATACCCCAACATCCTGGAAAAGCAAAATAATGACCTGAAATCCCATCTCATGAAGATGATAAAGACTTTTAGGGAGGATAAAAAGAAGTCCCTTAAAGAAATACAGGAAAACACAGGTAAATGGGGAGAAGCTCTACAGGACAATACAATCAACCATGTGAAGGAACTGAATAAAACAGTCCAAAAACTAAAATTGAAAGTAGAAACAATAAAAGAAAACACAAATGGAGGCAACCCTGGAAATGGACAACTTACAAAAGAGATTGAGGGCTACAGACGCAACCATCACCAACACAATACAAGAGATAGAAGAGAGAATTTCAGGAATAAAGATACGTACCATAAAAAATATTATAAACAGTGGTCAAACAAAATACACAGTGTAAAAACCTCCTAACCCACAATATCCAAAAAATTCAAGACACAATGTAAAGATCAAATCTAAGAATAATAGGAATAGAAGAGGGTGGAAAACCTTAGCTCCATGTCCCAAAAACTTTTTTCAAGAAAATTGTATAAGAAAATTACCCAACCTAAAGAAAGAGATATCTATAAACACACAAGATGCCTGCAAAACACCCAATAGATTGGGCCAGAGAGAGAAATCCTCTCTTCACGTAATAATCAAAACACTAAATGCACAGAACAAAGAAAGAACATTAAAAAACTGGAAGTGAAAGGTTTGTATAACAAGAACTTCAAATCCCTCAAAAAAGTAACTAAAGACAACCTCAGAAGATGGATAGACCTCCCATGCTCATGGATTGGTAGGATTAAAATAGTGAAAATTGTCATCTTACCAAAAGCAATCTACAGATTCAATTCAGTCTTCATCAAAATTTCAACACAATTCTTCACAGACATGGAATTAAAAATGCTCAAATTCATATGAAAAAAATAAACCCAGGGTAACTAAAACAATTCTCAACAATACAACAACTTCTGGGGGAGTTCCCATCCCTGACCTCAAGCTGTACTACAAAGAAATAGTGATTAAAACCATATGGTATTGGTACAGAAACAGACAGGTCAATCAATTGAATAGAATGAAAGACCCAGAAGCAAACCCACAAAGCTATGGACACTTGATCTTTGACAAAGAAGCTAAAAACATGCAGTGGAAGAAATAAAGCATCTTCAATAAATTGTACTGGCCTAACTGGTAGTCTATATGTAGGAGAATGCATATAGATACATATTCACCACCCTCTACAAACTTTAAGTCCAAGTGAATCAAGGGCCTCCACATAAAACCAGATACACAGAATCTAATAGAAGAGAAAGTGGGAAAGGGCCTCAAACTCAATGGCACAGGGGGAAATTTCCTGAAAGGAACACCAAAGTCTCAGGCTCTAAGATCAACAATTGATAAATAGGACCACATAAAATTGGAAAGCTTCTGTGAAGCAAAAGATACCATCAATTGGAAAAATCAGCAACATACAGATTGGGAAAAATCTTCACTAACCCTACATCTGACAGAGGGCTAATAACCAAAATATATAAAGAACTCAAGAAACTAACCTCTAAAAAAACCAAAGTAACCCAATTAAAAATCGTGTACACAAATTAGATTATGACAAGGGAATCATAGGAAGAGTCATAGTGACCTGACCCCTGAACCTTCACCCAGATGATACCCTGTTCTTAAAGATATCTGTACTCCCCCTGAACATCTATGTTCCTGTGTCATCCCCTTCCCCACATTCTGCATTTTTGTGTTTATAACTCCTCTGTTAAAAAGTAAAAATTATAATTTGATAAAAAAAAAAAAAAACAAAAAATTAACACACCGTGTACCCCTGGTTCTGCTGACTTAGTTCCTGACAATCTATTTTTCTTGTTCGCAGAAATACTTTGAATTATAAAACGTTATTGTGGTTTGTGTTAGTATGCTGGGTAAAATAATTTTTGTTGATCTCATTTTAAACTTTAAAGTGTGTAGTGAGTTAAAATGTCTTTCAACATAATTATGGGTCATATTTGTTTTTATATTGTAAAATACTAGTTAATCTGTCGAACATTTTAAGAACTGGATTCCTTTTTGAGAATTTCATATATGAACACTGTATTTACCTAACTTTCCCCTTTCTCTCCTTCTTCCCATTCTTCCCAACACCCTATACTTTTTAAATACATTTTATTATTTAATCATCATTTATATATGTGTGTATATATGTATACATGTATAAGTATATATGTTTATACAAATATTGATAAAGTGTTTTAAATTTGAAAAAAAATCGTGTACAGACCTAAAGAAAAAATTCACAACAGAAGAATCTCTAATAGCCTAGAGGCACAGTTCAAAGTCCTTACAGATCAGAGAAAGGCAAATCAAAGCAACCCTGAGTTTCCACATCACACCAATCAGAATGGCTAAGATCAAAAACTCAAGACACAGCTCATTCAATGTTGTGGAGAAAGTAGAACACCTCTCCATTGCTGGTGGAGTTTCAAATAGATACAACCACGTTGGGAATAAATCTGGAAGTTTCTCAGAAAATTAGAAAGAGTAATATCTGAAGACCCAGCTATACAACTCTTGGACATATACCCAAAAGATGCCCCACATTACCAGAAGGACACATGCTCGCCCATGTCCATAGCAGTCTTATTTGTAATAGCCAGAAGCTAGAAATAACCCAGATGTCCCTCAGCCAAAGGATGGATACAAAATAATGTTGTTTATTTGCAAAATGAAATACGACTCAGACATTGTGATTTTACAGGCAAATGGATGAACTAGAAAATATCACCCTTCAAACCTCAGACCTCAGAACTCAAAGGGTACATGGTATGTACTCACTGATTAGTGGGTATTATCTAAAACGTAGAAAACACTCCTGTGTCTCGTTTCAGCTTCCATAAGCTGACCCTGTTATGCTCCAATCATCAAGCCACCCAATGCTTGCCTCTCTGTCCACTGGGTTGAAATGTTTCCACCTGCTCTTTCCTAGTGTCCGCGACTAGAGTAGAAAGAACTTCAAAGGCTGCTACCTTTGTCCTTCACCTGCTACAGGAAGCTTAGTGATAGCTTGGCTGTTCCCTTGGAAATATGATATAAGCTTATTTCTTTTTTCTTCATCCTTTCTCTGCTGAAAGTAGAGTCTGTTGTGTCTTATTTTGACTCTTACCTTTAACTGAGTTCTGCAAAATGTCTAAAATAAAAAAAACTCAAGGAACAGCACATGCTGGACAGGATTTAAAGTAAAGAGAACACTCCTAAAATGCTGGTGAAAGTGCAAACTTGTATAACCACTCTGGAGGTCAATTTGACAGTTTTTCAGAAAATTGGGACTATTATACCTCAAGACCCAGGTATACCACTCCTGGGCATATACACAAAAGATGTTCTAACATACAACAAGGACATGTCCTCCACTCTGTTCATAACAGAATTATTCATAATAGCCAGAAAGTTGAAGCAACCCAGATGTCCCTCAACTGAAGAATGGATACAGAAAATGTAGTTCATTTACACAATGGAATACTACTCATCAAATGAAAACAAGACTTCATAAATTTTCCACGCAAATGGATGTAACTATAAAATATCCCGAGTGAAGTAACCCAGACCCAAAAGAACATGCATGGTAAGAACTCACTTATAAGTGAATATCAGTCATACGATACATGGTAACCATGCATCCACAGACACAAAGCAGGCAAATAACAAGAAGGACCCAAAAGAGAATGGGTGACTCCTTCTCAGAAGTGGGAATATACTGGATATTGGAGGGGTGGATGGAGAGAGGGAACTCAGTAGGAAAGGGAATCAGAAGGGGAACAGGCAGACATAGAGATCAGGTATAAGGGGAGCAGGGGGAAGAGAATGGAAATCAGCAGAAAAGTAACCTCTTGGAGTTGCCAGATAACCTGAATTAGAGGAAGCCCCAGGATGTCTATGGGAGTAACTCTAGCTGAGACCCCTAGCAGTCAGAGATATTGATCCTGATATGTCTACATCCTGTAGCCACATAAGATGGCCAGTGGAGGGATAAAGACAAAAACCCACCCACAAAACCTTTGACCCAAAATGTGTCCTGTCTACAAGATGTTCAGAGACAAAAATAAAGCAAAAACTGACGCAATGTCCAAACAATGCCTGGTCCAAATTGACACACATCACATGTGCAAGAACCAGTCCCTGACAATATTAATGATATTTTGTAATGCTTGCAAACAGGAGCCTTGCATAACTGTCCTCTGAGAGGTTCCACACAGTAGCCAATGGAAAGAGATACAGAAACCAAAACCCAAAAGTTAGATGGAGCTGGGGGAGTCTTATGTTATAATTGGGGGGAAAGTTGAAAGACCCAAAGGGGACAGGGACTCTATAAGAAGACCACCAGAGTCAAATGATGCAGACTCTTTATGGCTCCTGGATACTGAAACACCAATCAAAGCAGAGGCTGTACCTAGGCTTCTTGGACTTATGTAGCAGATGTACAACTTGGTCTTCAGGCAGATTCCCCAACTGGAGCAGAGGCAGCCACTGAATCTGTTGCCTGCCTGCTTGTGAATCCCATTTCCCTAACTGGGAAGTCTGTTCTGGCCTCAGTGGGAGAGGATGCCCCTAGTCCAGCAGTGACTTGAAGTGCTGGTGTGGAGGTGATGGCAGAATTTATAACAATATGGTGGTTCCCCATTCACAATGAAGAAGGGGAGGAAGGAATGAGGCATCTGCATGAGAGGGTACTGAAAAAAAAGGGGGAAGCTGGTATTGCTGAGTAAATGGAATAGATAATTTTAAAAATGATATTCAATCTCAACCTTACCACACACAGGTATGAGCTCATAGTGTATACCAAAATGCAGTTAGTCAAACTTCAGAAGTTCTTATAATCTATAACATTCTTAACATTGTTTAAAAGTCCAACGTTCAAAATTTCTTTCAAGACTCTGGACAATCTCTTATCTGCAATCCCGAGTGAGATATAAAGCAAGAAGATAATCACACACATATACTATAACACAGAGTATGCATTACCACTTCAAATGGGAGGTAAGGGGCAGTAGTGAGGAAAAACCAGACTAGTGCAAGGCCAAAAGTCAGCAGGGCAAACCAAATGCTACTTCCATGTCTGATATGAAAGCACTTCTCAGTACCCCAGCTCTTTCCAGATTTGTTGTCTGCAACACATTTCTCTCTCTTCAACTCATCCTGCCTTGGTCAGCAGTGTTTCTCAGCAGATATCCCACAAAGCTGACATTTCCAATATCTTGGGGTCTCCAGCAAAATCTGGGCTTCACCCTTGCAGTTCCACTCAATAGTCTCTTTGGGGATCAACTCAGGGACACCCCTAAAACAGCTGTGGCCTCAGCAGTTATTCTTAGCTATGGGAGTGGATTTCATACCTGCTTTCATGGATTCTGAACTCTAAGGCCAGAACCATGTGACCAAGGCTGCCATGCTCTGCAGCTTGCCTAGGCTAGAACATGGCCCCATCATTCAACTACATCTTCATTTGCTTTCTCTTGTCAACAGTTTCCTTCACTGATTCAGCTTTTCTTTCATTTCTTTCCATACTTTGGAAGTTTAGCTGAGTGAAGTTTTTTCCAGTGCCATTACTGCATTAATCATCTTGTTTTCTTCGATTTTATCTCCTTGAGCACTGTTCTTAGCTGCATTAAATATTCTGGTGTTCATAATCTCATATAGATGCATATATATTGTACTTTTCCTTGCACAGCTTGCTCTTTATTAAGATTTGCATAAGCGTGACCACTAACAACCATGAAGCACAATCAACAGTAGGGTTTCTTGAAATCTCCTTTACCAATGCCATTAATCTAAATTTCTTCAGTTAAGCCTCAAATAGCTGTTTTTGGTCAGAGGCAGAAAACATTCACCTTCTTCTCCAAAATATCATGAGAATTGTCTCTAGTCCTGTTAGTAATAATTTGCTGTGAAGCCTCTTGAGCCAGGCCATTATATTCTACATTGCTCTCTGCACCACTGTCCTCCATGCATTAACTAGGATGCCACATTAAGCCCCTCACAAATCATCCAACCACTATTCTGGTCAAAATTCCAGAAGTCTTCCATGCTCCTACAACAAACATAGCAATACTTTGACTTATTTTTTTCAATTTGTATCCCTTGATCTATTTAAATTGTCTTATTGCTCTTACTAGAACTTCAACTACTGTTTTGCAGAGATAGGGAGAGAGTAGACAGCCTTGTCATGCTCATGAATTTACTGAAACTGCTTTCAGTTTCTCTCCATTTAATTTAATGGTCACTCTTGGCATGCTGTATATTGCTTGTTATGAATTCTCTTCACTTCTCTTCAAAGTGTTATCCTTTGTCCCCTCCAAACATTCTCCAATTTTACATTCATGTAACATATTCCATTAATTTTTATTGCCCTCTGACTTGCTTCTTCTCTCTTTCTTTTCTGCTTTGAGATCAAGCACAGGAACAGAAGATGACAAAGAGAACCTTTGGTATTTTTATTTCTGAGTCTGACTAACTTGTTAAACATAACCATTTCTAGTACCATCATTCATCATTGTCCAATTAATGTAATGATTTTAGTCTTCAAGATAAAAAAAATCCCGTTGTAGATGTGTTTTACATTTTCTGCCTAACATGTAGGCTGCACTGTATTCAATACTCAGTGCTCCAAAAAAATTATAAAGTGTTAAAAATAAACATTTACACAAAAAATTTTGAAATTCATTATTCTGTACTTAAAATAATTCTGTATTTATTCTAGATACATTCCAAAAATTATAATGACATGTCTCCACTTGAGAGCTCATTAAAAGTTGTTTTTGTCTTAAAACTTGTAGACTTTAAGGGTGTAAGTAATTCTGTGGACATACAAATGGATTATAACAACACTTTTTGAGACAGTCTCTAGTACAGATAAAGCTTAAGCATTCTGTGTCTACAGACATGCTCTTGACCAACTGATTCTCCAAATCTTGATCCCCAGTGCATGGATTAGAGATGTTTAAAACAATACACAGTTTATGTATTTCCAGTGATTACACCTAGGCTTTGTGCATGATAGAAAAGTATCAACTGAGATGCATCCCGTCCCTTCTGACAATATTTCCATCCACAGCAGAAGGTAAGTATTTTGACATCAGCTTGGTCAAGTCTTCCCAAGAGGACTTCAGCTCAGGAGCCCTGTTGTCAATGGAAATGGATGAAATCATTGCCCCTGGACCTGGAGATGATGAGCCTCAAATATGTTTTCCATATTGTGTTTTTTGCCTACAAGCTGGACCTCACAGGTGGAGTTCCAGGAAAAAAGTTTTTCAGAATCCTTCAGGGGATATTCAAAAACAGTTGAAGAAGCCATGAGAATAACAGTAGTCATTATAGTCAACAACAAAATTAGAATTTACATGAACTGGTACAAATTCATCGGATATGTATATAATACCTCCTGTCTTTGAAGGTTAAACGTCTATGCAGACCTAAATTTTGCAGATACTTCTAAGATGCTCCTTCTTATTTTCCTGCTCCTGCAGTACTCCAGTTATGTCTACTCTGTTGACCGCTCTTACTGTTTTAGAAAGACAAAATCCAGTGTATACAAGGATGGAGATATGGTGGTTGCTGCATTTTTACCTCTTTTTACTATTCTCAGAGATTCCCCAGCTGATGATCCAAGCACTAAGAATTTCAATTTTCAGTAAGATAAGTATTTGATATCTTTATTGTCTGTCTTATTTTAAAGATATACAATGTCTAGAAATATTTTGTGTGCATGCAACACTGCTATCTACATGCTCCTTACTGCTCTTACATCCCAAGAACCGTCTCTAACTTATTTTATTATTTCTCTTTACTAGTTTCTTTGCTTCAAAAAGTACAAAAGTATTCTAGTTTTTTTAAGTTCTAGCTACTCCTTTCTGAGACTCAATTCTCCCCTTCTTACTCCACTATTCCTGCCCTCTTCTAGGTGTTGTCAGGAATTAGTGTTGTCATGAATTACATCCAATAACATTACCTAAAATCACGATGCAAGCCATTGGCATGAATTCTGTACAAAGAGCATCTGGAAAATCCTCTTCCTGGATAGTAAAGGATCATTATCTTTGTATGCTATGGGTATTAAACCTCTGACAGGTGTATAGTTGGCAAAGATTTTCTTACTCTCTGGGTTCCTTCACCTTGTTGATGGCTATGCAGAAGATGTTTAGTTCTATGAAGTTCCAATTCTCAATTGTTAGCTTTAATTCTTGGGCAAACAGAATCTTTTCCTACAACTACATCATGGAGGGTACTGCCTGTTTTCTTCTAACAGTCTCAGGTTTTCAGGCTTTAAACCTATGTCGTTAATCCATTTGGAATTGGAATTGGTTTTGTGCAAGTTGATACATACAAGTTTGATTTTATTGTTCTGATCTATTTCTTGAAGATGGTTTCTTTTCTCCATCATACAGGTTTCTTCCTTCTTCTTCTTCTTCTTCTTCTTCTTCTTCTTCTTCTTCTTCTTCTTCTTCTTCTTCTTCTTCTTCTTCTTCCTCTTCTTCTTCTTCTCTCTCTCTCCTTCTCTCTGTGTCTCTCTGTGTGTCTCTCTTCTCTCTCTTTCTCTCTGTCTGTCTCTGTCTCTCACTGTCTGTCTCTGTCTCTCACTCTGTCTCTCTCTCTCTCTCCAGAAATTTAAAGTTTTCACCAAGTAAATTCTTCATTTAGTTAGTTATGCTTATTCCTAGATGCTTTATTTTCCTTAGACTGTGGTGAGTGTGTATTTGTCCATGTTACCCTTTTCTGTATGAATATAGTTTTAGTGTATAAAGAAAGCAATTTATTGCATAAGTTGATTTTCCATTCTGCTACATTGCTGAATTTGATTATTATTTCTTTATTGGTAGAATTTTGGGTATCTTTAATATATAGCATCATGTCATCTAGAAATAATGATAGTTTGACTTTTTCTTTGCTTATTTGTGTTTTCTTAATTTCTTTGTATTGCCTAATTGCTCTAGCCAGCACTACAAATACAATATTAAAAAGGAAATATACACTTTTAGGTTGGCGTTATATGTGTGTGTGTGTGGTTTTGTGTGTGTGTGTGTGTTATTGTGTTGTAGTATATTCCCTTTAACTTTATATTCTTGATACCTTTACCATTAAAGACTGGATTTTACCATGAAGAATTTTGTCAAAGACTTTTCTGCATCAATTGAGATAATCAGGTGATTTTGTTTGTCTTTCAGTCCACTGATGTTGGCTATTTCCTTTACTTCCTTGAGATATATGCTGAAACAACCATATATTTCAAAGATAAAATAACCTGGTTATGGCTGATAGACTTCTTTATGTGTTTCTACATTATGTTTATTCATGTTTTCTTAAACGTTTTTTTTAGTCTATGTTCATCAGGGACTTCACCCGCAGTATCTTCACCTGGTTTTAATAGTAAAGTGAAACTGACTTTTTAGAAGTTTGAGATTGCTCATTCTGTTTCTTTTCGCTTTTTGTTTAATGATTTAAGAAGAGATGTTTCAAGGAGAATCTGAAGGATTAAAAATTTGGTAGAATTTTGGTGTGATAATTCTCGTCTTGGACATTTTTTCTGAAGCCTTTTCAGTATTATTATTTTTTTCTTTTTTTAATTGGATATTATATTTACATTTTAGATTTTATCCCCTTATCCCATTCCCCCCACCAACCACGAACCTCCTATCCCATCTCCACTCCACATTCTTCTATGAGGATGTGCCCCAACCTACACCCCAAACTTCTACCTCCCCACCTTCAAATTCCCCCCCACTCTGTGTTCGGCCTTTATGTGACCAAGGATCTCCTCTTCCATCTATGCCGGACAAGGCCATCCTCCCCTATATATACAGAAGGAGTCGTGGTTCCCC
>JANHMN010001746.1:0-10014 GCA_030674055.1 Rhabdomys pumilio
GATGGAGACCTCTCAGCTCCTTCTCCAGCACCATACCTGATTGTAAACCACCATGCTTCCACCATAACAATAATGGACTAGAACTCTATAATTCAGCACCAATTAAATGTTTTCTTTTATAAAATTTGCCATGGTCCATGGTGTCTCTTCACAGCAATGAAACCCTAAGTAAGACAGTGTGTTTGTTGGGGAAGGGAGGTGCCACAGTACATGTGTGCAAGTAAAATTGTAACCTACAGAGAAATGCCTACTTTTGTGTTGAGTCTTCAATGTGCGAGTTATAATAGATTGTTTTACTAAATCATATTTAGCAGTCTTTCAACTTTAAACTAATTGGATGTTGTGGGGTGGTGGGTTGTGAGAGACTATCGGGTACCCAGTTCAGTCTGATTTGAATCCTGGTGACCCTAATGGAACAGTAAGTGTTTGGCCTTGGTCCTGGGCCCTGGTTCCTTTAACTTAGCCTCAGCCATCCACAGCCCCTCCCAAAGAAAGGTTTGTGGCCTTTGATCACATAGCACAGGTAGAGGGCATGACTAGTGGCTGCAGAGCCTCAAGAGATCTCCATGTTAATGAGATACCTAAAGGCCAGAGGGCATAGCCAATTAAGCATTCCTTCCCAGACCCTCCTCCTTGCAAAAGATATTTAACCTTAGGCCAGCCCTGAGGACATGGGGTACAGCTTCATCTACTTTCCACCATGACAATAAACATTTTAAATTCATGGACTTCCTCGTGTCTTTGCCCACCCCCACCCCCTGTGGAGAACTGTGGAGGGGGCCTTCCACTAATGAGCTGCCACCTGGTCTTCCACTAGAGGACTTCTCTACATTTCAGCTATGGAGGCTTATCAACTCAAGCAAGTCAGCCAAGCCTGCCATGACCCAGCCAAGCCAGTTGCCTCGACTAAGAGTCTCTAACCACGGGGTGCCTCCTGAGCTTTTCTCCCTTGGCCCCCTCAGCTGTGGGCCAGTCCATCTCATATGCCCTCAGTCTCAAGTCTTCTGCGGCTCCCACTGGCACCTGGGAGCCCAGGAGTCTGAGACAAGTCTATCCTCGCATGCCTTCTTGCCCAGGGGTCTCCACCCAAGAGCTCTGCTACTGCGGGTCTCAAACTGAGAGCTGGATTCTCACATCCTGATGTCAAACTGGTGCCACGTTGAGTAAATTCAGTCAAATTCCAGCACTTGTGCTCCCTGAGCCAAGGTTCCAGCTATCTTGGGGACAGACACGAGGTAACCACAAGGCAGCCAAACAGAACCCATGCCCACACGTGAGCCCCACAGCATGTAATTGGTAGTTAAATTTTCCATTAGGTGAGTACTGACTGTGAGACTATAGACCCAGTAGAGAAATTGGAATCAGTTCTTTACACTGAGCATTTAGGAGAGTAGAGCATATGAATAGTGCCTTGGATTATTATTACAATATCACAAGTAAGATAGGATATTATTTACTTAATTTTTATTTTTCAGTATGTTCTCAAGTGTTTGCATCATTCTTCATCACCACTGGAAGGAGGACAAAAGGATGGTTTGTGGACATAAAAATGTCCATGCCTCTTTCCTGAGGAGAGGGTAAATCCACACATTTATTCAGAATCCTATTAGGAAAAATGTGGCAGAGGAAACACCCAAGTGAGGCCAATAAACATGCTGAAGGCCAGCCCAGTGGTGGCCACATCATAGCGAATCTCAATTTATCTTAAAATAATTTCTCACTTCGTCAAATTTAATGGTGCATTCATAATGAAATGTCACAGACTTGGCAACTCATTTTGATGATAAAATGATTTAGGAAGGTAATCATATTATATAGATTATTCCACTTCTTAAAGCACTTCCAAATGTTTGCTTTCTCGTTCCCTTCACTGTAACGCACACTGCAGTGTGCCGAGGAAGAGTTATTTTCCTCATCTTTTAAAGGGAACCGATGTTCACAGAGGTGATTGGCATAGATAAAATAGACTTAACCTAGGAACCAGGCCTTCTGATTCTGACCTACTCTCCTTTTCATCAGTTGGTGAATTTCTATTAATTTCAAAATAAAACTATTGGATGCTGAGTGTTTGGGGTTCTTTAGCAGATAAGTTTTTGGGGGGCAAAATTCTACTGAAAGTGTTTACATGACAATAAAGAAGGCAGAAGGCTAAACCAGTAGAGAAGAGGCTCATCTTGAAACTGAAGCCTCACACTGAAAACTTGTTGCCAACTAGACCTGGCTTGCTGTAAAAGGGGTGCTCGGCCAGTCCTGGCTCCCTTATGTTCTCTGCCCCTTCTCTCTCTCTCCCCTCCCCCATTTGTCTTTAAGTGTTCCTGGCAGGCTCTCTCTCTCTCCTTCCTCTCTCCCTAGCCCCCTCTGTCTCTTTGTCTCTGTCTCTCTGTCTCTCTATTGCTCTCCCTGTCTGTCTCTGTCCTGTCTGTCTCTGTCTTTCTGTCTCTCTGACTCTCTGTCTCTCTGTCTTTCTCTGTCTCCCCTTCTATTCTCTTCTCAGCTTTTCTTCCTTTCCCCCCAAATAAACTCTATTCTACACTATACTCATCACACGGCTGGTACATGGGGGAAGGGATGTCTTAGCATGGGTGCGTTGAGGCACCCCTCCCATACTCTACTCTACAAAACATATCCTGGCTCTCTTTCTTTATAAAGCACAACACTATGAATCACACAAGTCTTTTTACCCAAAAGGGAGAATGATGATATCTTTACCTTCTTTCTTGGTTCAGTCATTTATGCCTGACACCTTGAGAATGAAAACCTTCCCACGTAGAGTGAACTGACTCCCAGAATCAGAAAAGGACATCACACAAAACAAGGCTGTCCATGAGGGGACCACCAATCACAGAAGCATCTCAGTGCTGGTTGGCAGAGATAGAACTTGCCTCAAGTTTTAAAGTCATTTGCTACGTGCTTAGTTTTCTTTTTAATTTGAAAAATTTCCAAAGTAGAAAATGGAATTTTGAACTCTTCATACCTGCCCACACATGTTAGAGATTTAGTGTTAGATAGAATTAGTAAAACCATTCATTATATCATTCATTCATATTTGAAGTTAATGATGACATGCACACTAATTATTGACTATAAATGATGAACTAAATTGACGAATGATGGTTTTACTCATTCTCTTTAACACTAAATCGCTAAAGAGTGTAACTTCCATGTCTATCAGAAATACTAAAACCACACAGAATCCTAGAATGTGTTATCCTTTTTTCTCAATGACAGGTTTTAAGACTTACAAGCTGAGTCCTTCGCAGACACATAGGTCACACTGAAATGCCATTCTTGCTGTGTTTTGATAGTGCTCTCCAATTGTGGCTTTTTAGTTGAAACCATAAAGCTGGATCATTGAAGGTAATCTAACACATTCCAAACATCGTCTAAGCCACTTGCCATTAAGCTTCTGGTGTGTGGCTATTATAATGGAATGCAAACCATATGGCTTGTGTACAATCACATTTAAGCCATATGGTTTGATGTTGATGTCTCCAGAAATAGTTTCATATATGTTAATTTGAATATACTTCTCTTTGCAAGAAAGAGAACCTGGCTCAGAAAAATAAAATTGATTTATATGAATTTAAGTACCAAACAGTTGTGAGTTCAGTTGCGTCTGGTCTTAACAGAATATAGATTTCATTACAAAGGCTTTATGAAGAAATAAAGTTTTTTAAAAAACAATTACTATATTTGGAAATGAATATGATTACAATGGTTTAGTGTTAAAAATCTCTGAACAGAAAAATATAGAACATCTTCCTTATTAAATGAAAGAAACAGAACTAGATTCTCTCAAATACTTGGTACAGACTGATGGGGATCCACATATGCTGAGAATGTTACAAGGATATAAAACTTGAGGGTCTTGGAAGGGTTTGAGCACAGTGTGAGCAAACATTACAGTAGAACTTACCTGTTCTCTTCGTAAGAGAGATGCTCTCATAAATCAGGCTGAGCTCAAAATAAATCAGCTGAGAATGGCCTTAGTTCTATATCCTTCTAACTCCACCTCCCAATTGCTTAGATTACAGGAGTGGACCAACATGCCATGGTCAAAATTCTTATGATGTTATCTAGTGTCTGCTATAATTAGCTTTGTGTCTGTTCATATTTATAAGCATAAGTGTATGTATACATCTCTATGTATGGTACAGGTGTTTGTCAGAGTTGATTTTTCATGAAGCCACACCTCTCTATTCTTCTACTCAATTCTCTGAAGTTTTTATTTATTTTAACATAAATCATGATTTCAACAATGTTTCAATGTTTCAAACAGATTCAACAATATGTCACCTTTGAATAAGACCATGTTTTAAAAGATAATGCTACTATTTTTAAGTCATTCAAATATACTATTGAAAATAACCTTAGGAAATTGATAGATTTTATATACTCATTATAAAAAAACACAAGAAAACTGAATATACTTTAACTTCCATGCCAGTACATAAAAGTGACACGTTCTCATGATCCTCAATGGAGGCCTTCTATTTCCAGGTCAATTCACGTTAAAACACACTCAAAGCTAAGATGTTTACTGTCATTGAGATGTGTAAACAACATTACTAACATCTATAAATTTCTAGGCAGTAATACAGTTTTATTCAATATTATAAAATGAGAAGAAAATCTATAGTTTATTTTTGTTCTCTTTCTCAAATGCCTCAAGATTCTTATTTCCTTTCTGTTTTGTTAGCAATCTTTTAAGCCAGGTCTTCTGCTGTTTCCCTTCTTTTGAAAATTGAACAGTACCTCCCATCTTCCCTAAGAATAATTCTGCAGGAGATAGAATTTTGTCTTGTCAGATATGTCAGCATTTAAAATGATGCTACTTCCTTCACTCTCTGTCTGCTAAGATGAGGTCCATTCTCATTGGATTATTATTTTTCTTCCAGGCAGATTTTAAAAGTTCATTTTCTGTCATTGGTTTTCAGCAGTTGCTTATATTTATTGAAAATTTTTTTGTTGTTCTTGTTATTGTTTAGTTTGAATCTCTTTCGAGGTTTTCTGAGCATCTTGAGTTTTCAAATTTCTTTTTCAAATTTGAGGGATTGTCAGATATTCAGTCATTGTTTCTTCAAGTAGCTTTTCACTCATGTCTCATTTTACCATTTTGCTGAACTTTCAGTGATATATTACTTCTTTTAATGTAGTTGTCTGCATCCTTTGACTGTCTGTGCCTTTTTACATACTTTTTCTACTTAATGAGATTTAGAAATTTTGACTATTGACTCATTGACTCATCAAACTCACTCATACTTTTTTCTGTTGTTGATAATTTGCTATTGAGCCCATGAACTCATTCATTTATTCATTCATTTTTTTTTTTTAGACTTGGTCTCACATAACCCAGTCTGGCTAAAGATGGAGCTTGGCCTACTCCTCTTTCGGTCTCTACCTCCTAACTACCTGACACCAAACCCAGTTTGTTCATTTCATTTAAAAAATTCAGATTTCTTATTTTAATTATACAATTTTTAGTTAATGAGAGTTGAGACTCTCCATTAGATTTCTGATGGTTTTCCTTGGTTGTCACCTTGGTGAGAACTGAGATCAACTAAGGAATGTGTCTATGCAGCTTGTTGAGGTATTTCCTGGAAGCATTAACCAAGGTATGAAGATATTTCATCAATGGATATTTGTTTTTATTGTATATAGTTTATTGGTATAAGAGAAAGATTCTCTTATTGGACTAAAAGGGGAAATTGTAGAGAAAATCTCTTTGTACTGTATGGATACATCACCTGTCATAAACCTTTGGTCTATAAAAAAAAGTAGAACAGAAGATGAGATATCTGGTCAGCAAAAGGATGCTGTCATAGAACTAGACTGAAGGAAATTATCCCCAAAAAACGTAAGACAGACGCATGTGGATTGAGCAAAAGTAACCAGCCTTGTGGCAGAACTTAGATAAAAATAATGGGAATATTGGTCCTGATCTAGTCTGTGAACCAACCAAAGCTTAATGCCAAGGTGTTTGTAAATACATTGTGAGTCTTAGAGTCATTATTCTGGAAGCTTGGAGTCAGGAGGAGAAACTTGACATCAACAAATAGATACATGCTTCAGTAACATCACAGATATAAAGAAATCCAAAGTAAGACAAGGCTCCTTCTTGCTGCCTGCCTTCACCCATTGCTGGTGCACACATGTACTCTGATGCCATTGCTCATGCTGTCAGCTTTACTGGCATCAGAATTCAGGTTCTTTAGCCTTTCAAAATGGACTAAAGGTGAACAACTCTCTAGGAATCCTTCTGATCTTCAGGACCAGTCATTTCAGGCTGATGTTCTTTCATTCTTTCCTTTTCCTTTCTTTTCTCTCACCTATCTTTTCTCTATTCTCACTCTGCTTCTTCCTTTCTATTTTTTCTTTTTCTAAATAGAAAACCATAAATTTTTAAAAATTATTTTATTTATTTACATTCCAAATGTTGCCCTTCATTCTGATCTTCCCTTCAAGAGTTGTTTTTTTATCTCATCCTGCCTCCCCTTTGCTTCTGAGAGGGTGCCTCACCTGCCCCTCCCACTCCCTCCTTTCCCTCCCCCATAAAATGCTTAAAGTAATAAATTTACTTAAGATCATCCATGCTTTTAAACTGAAATTAATTGTAACAACAAATATGAGAACACTCAATGGTATTTTATGATTAAGTAATTGATTTCTCTTCTTGCTTAAATTGCTTTACGAGAAAATCAAGTAACTTCCATATTGAGTTAACTTTCAGATCATTACAGAGTCTACTTTATACCCAACATATTGTGATTTTGAAAATAAATACTAACCTGTGTTTAGGTAAAATGTAATGGTGGCACAGAATGGGATGAGTCAGATGTTTTTTGACAACTTTGCTAATGTTGACACAAGAAACTGATTCTGCTACAAGTAAACGTGACTACAAAGCTGTTGGTACCATAAGCTATATTTACATCTAGTAATGCCCCAATATACTGAGATGAATGTGTTTGGCAAAATATTAAAATCAGTTTTGAGTTAATGGGGAAGAAATATTCTGTAAAACCTTTGTGGGTTTTCTTTTCTTTCTTTTTTTTTTTTCATTTTATTTGTGAGCTATGGTTAGGCATTTGGGAAAAAATAGTAATTTTCAACATCAAAAACATCACCTATGAGTCCAGAGAATGGCTTGGTTAGTAAAATTCTTGTCACAAAACTTAAGGACCTGAGTTGGAGCCAAGCATCTGGATATTTCTGTTTTTGTTTTTCTTTTGTTCTGTTTTAAAACTGGGCATGGTGATATTTGCTTTTCATCCCAGATGGAGGAAAGAGGCAAAAGTCAGATGCCATAGGGACTGATGGAGGGAAGAGGCAAAAGTCAGATGCCATAGGGACTGCAGATCAATCCTTTTAGGCTAATGTGTGAGTCCCAGGTCTCAGTGAGAGAACTTGTAGCAAAAATAAAATAAATGAGTCCTGAGGGAAGACATCTGAATTGCCCTCTGGCCAGCAACCTCAGGCATACAATGTGTACATATCTACACACACACATACATATATGAAAAATAAAGTTATTAAAACAAGAACATTTTAACATTCTGACATCGAATTCAAACCAGCGGGATAAAAATGCTTACCACATGTGCTCAATGAAATTTCACTCAGCCATCAAATCAACACAGTAGAACTTTATTCTACTTTAAGAAATCTTAGTCTTCTATGTAATTTGTCTCTTATGTGCTCAAAATAGCTTGTGTTAATTGGTTTTGTTTTGTTTGAAAATCTATTTTGTATGGATTTCTTAAGAGTGCTTAATTCAGAAAATATTTTTTGCAGTATAGATTTTGTTTAAAAAGTTCCCAGGATTCCCTGCCTCTCTTTAGTGGAGATGGTACTCAGGGCAGCTTTGCCACAGTTTACTGAAAACAAAAGTTGACAGAATCTATGTTTTTAAAAGTGGGAAAACGCTCTGGTAATTTCTCAAGATTGTATAGTCCTGCCCACCATCCATGCCACCTAACACATCACTGAGAAAAGATGTTGATTTCTGTGACCCAGAAGCCAAAACAAAAACTCCCAGAGTCAGTTTTCACACTTATCTGCCATCTATCCCACTTACTATCCCATTTTATCTGACCAGAAAGAAAGGAATAAAGCTGGATAGGTAACAGTGATAGAAAACACAGAAAGTACACAAACTTAAGGAAACATAATAATATTTTAATGTGTAGAAATAGGACCAAAGGAAAATCAAGGATGAACTTGTGAAATTCCTAGAAAAAAATGACAATGAAAGCAAAACATGGTAAAACCTCTGGGGCACAGTGAAAGTGTTCCTGAGGAAACTGTGTGTGTGTGTGTGTGTGTGTGTGTGTGTGCTAAAGAGATCTTATATTAATGACTCAATCATATACCTGAAGACTTTGGAAAAGATAACAAGAATAGCATGAAAAAAAGAGTAGTCTGGAAGAGATAATCAAAATCATTCCTGGAATCAACGAAATGTAAATTTTAAAAATTACAAAGATTTCAAACACTCCCCCCCCCCAAAAAAGAATTGTTTCATTAAAAATATTCATGAGAATGAGTAAACTATAGTCAATGTAACGAACCTTTAGCCAATTTCATGGAAAGAAGGGAGTGAGGGACTGAAATTAATAATCGGTGCCAAAGTGGGAACCTTTCACAACAGATATTGAAGAACCTGAGAGAATGGTATGAATATAATTTGAAAATCTTCATTTCTATAAGCTGGAGAATAAAAAGAGTAGATATCTAGGTATATATCATCTACCCACAAGTAAATCTACAGGAAGCAAATAATTCAAGTAGATGAATAACAACTGCTGAGTAGTAGCAGTGATTAAAAACCTCCCAACTAAAATTAGTCCAAGACCAGGTGAGTATAATATAAAATTTCATGAGACATCTTTCAAAGAAGTAACATAGGAATATACTCTTCAAATTACTGCATGAGAGAAATGAAAGAAACATTTCCAAATTTGTTTTATGAAGCCAGTCATGGCATCCAAAACAGACAAAAATACAAACAACAACAAAAGAAAATGATGGGCCAATTTCTTCAATGAACATAAATCCAAAATCTCTCAATAAAATACCTTCAAATAGAATTCAAAAGAAAATAAACATGATTACCCACCATGATCAAGTTGATTTCATCTCAGAGATTAGGGGATAATGCAATGTATGTGAATCAAAAGTACTATTTACCACATAAACACTCTCAATGAACAACAACAACAAAAAAAACACACACATGATGGTCATCTCATTAGATGCAGAAAAGGCCTTTTAATATAAACTTCCTAGAAAATCTAAAGGGAAAATATCTCAACACGATAATGACAATTTACAACAAGCTCACAGCAAGCATCCTCTTAAACAGAAAAAGAAAAAAAAAGAAAAAAAAACTAAGTCATTTATACAAAAAAAAAAAAAAATCAAGTCAAGAATGTCCAGTCTTGACACCCAGGTGGCCTGCTCCAGTGTGGAAACCAGATCCCGAGACATCCTAGAGGAGCAACTGAACTCAGAGTAGTGGACACCATATCCTGAGACATCCTAGAGGAGCCACTACACTCAGAGCAGCGAACACCTAGCTGACCTAGCTGGTCTGCTCCCATGAAGACGCATCCTGAGATATCCTAGAGGAGACACTTCACTCAGCTGGAGCTCATGATCACAAGATCACAGAGACATCTGGACCCTAAGGAGTTCTGACACAAGCAAGATAACTGGAAAGGCAGGCTCCAGTCAGAACCAGTGAGTGCAGGTAGCACTAGAGTTAACCAGGTGGTGAAAGGAAAGTGCAAGCATGGAAACAACAGAAACTAAAGTTACTTAGCATCACTCGAACCCAGATCTCCTACCATAGCAAGCCCTGAACACCACATCACACCAGAAAAGCAGGATTCAGAATTGAAATCACTTCTCATGGTGATGATAGAGAACTTTGAGAAGGACATAAGTAACACTCTCAAAGAATTTGAGAAGAACACAGGTAAGCAGGTAGAAGCCCTTAAAGAGGAAACACAA
>JANHMN010001747.1:0-10014 GCA_030674055.1 Rhabdomys pumilio
AGACACGTAAACTTCTGCCTCCATGCCCCCTCTCTCTTTCTTTCTCTTTTTCTCTCTCTTTACCTAGCTTCTCATCTACTTCATCTTCTCCTCTCTTTACTCCATCTTTTCCTCTCGGTGCTCCTTCCCCCTTAGCTCCTCCTACATATTACCCTTCCTGTTAAAATAAAGCTTTTCTCTCAAAATACAATTAGAGCATAATTATTCCTATTTGTACCAGTGAGGTACAAGATAGTCTTAATACCCAGTCCACCCTTTGGTTGACTAACCAGAACCTCTGCCATCTCTCTTGACTAAAACACTTAGTTTTGAACCTGGCTTTTTCTTGGTTTTAGAATGAATGTCAGCTGAAAACCATCCACTCAGATCTTTTCTCTCAAGGTAAATAGCCAGGATTGGCTATGAGTCTATAGGTCTTCAACGCCATCAGAAATCCAGAATGACTAAATTAACTGAAGTTATGGGAAGCACTAAGCATAGCTTCTAAAACTTAGTCAATTTATAGAGATCACTGAACACCTGGACAGCCCCTATACTACCGAACGTCGGAGCATCAAATCTTCAGCCTTCTGGCCCAAACTCATCTGACAGACTTTAGTGCTGCAGAATTATTAAGGGCTGATTACTCTGTCTAGGCAGATATAATCAGTCGACTATTCTGCAAGTGTGTCCTTTTCTGGACAGTAATTTGTCCGTAGATGGAGAGAGGCAATTCTTGTCTAGTGGCTGTCTCACCACAACTGGAGTAATTCCAAGGATGCTCAATTTCTTCTTAGAATCCAAGACAGGAAGCTGTCAGGAGCAGACAGGTCTCTAATCAAAATGAATATTAATATAGAAATATTTGTGACATCAGTTCTATGGATTTCTGACGTTTTGAAATCCAACTATCCGTGTAAGGTAACCTGGACTGTTGTCTGTTAACTCCTCTCAGCTATTTCTAAATAAATATAGAAAACACCCTAACAATAAACTCAAAGTCACGAATTTGCTATAGTCCCTTAACTCACAGGCTAATCATTCCAAATCAGTTAAAAAAATTAAGGAAGGACTGGGTCTAAGCCTTGTATTTCTAAATGTGTTATATAGGCACAGTGCCCATGAGAGTATCAATATTCATTTCACTTTCATATCAATAAGAAGCTTATACCAATGAAAACCTTAAATTTGAAATCCAAGTGAATTTTGTACCATTTAAGAAATTATAACTTCATCTTGATACTAAATTATACAGATTTCTACCAATAGGTTATGACTATGCCATAAATCCTAGCTAATCCTCCCTGTTCCAACAAAACCACTAATTTTCCCCAGAGAGACAGCCCAATATTAACCACCTTATTCTCCAAGCCCAGGGAATAGGGGTGCTGACTCTTCTTTAACTTCTTCAAGCTGATTATGGGCGTTGAGATATTAGAAGAGGGGTGGGGGGAAGAATAAATTGATAAGCTTCTGATGCTGTGTCTTCACTATATCCAGGTGGAATTCCCGGACACCGGAGGTTTGAATAGGTCTGCTTGTTTTGCTTGATGAATAGATAGACTAGGGCTGTGTATTCTGCAATATACAATTCTCTGGACAAGTTTTAGTATCAAGAAAAAAAATTTTTTCTTCCTAGAGGGCTGACTTTTTTTTTAAAGATGTTGGTTCTAACAACTGTTTTTTCCCGTTTTATGTAGTTGGTTATAATATTTACATTTCAAGTTTTATCCTCTTATCCCATTTCCCCCACCACCCAGGAACCCCTTATCCCATCCCCCCTCCTTATATCCCTTCTATGAGGCTGTGCTCGCACCTAGCCCCCCCATCCCCAATACCCCCTCACCCTCACATTCCCCCCCATTCTGTGTTCATTTTTCATGGGACCAAGAATCTCTTCTCCCACCTATGCCCAACAAGGCCGTCCTCCCCTACATATACCGCTAGAGTCGTAGGTTCCTCCCTATGTGCTCCCAGGCTGGTGGTTTAGACCCTGGGGAGCTCTGGTTGTTTGGTATTGTTGCTTTCCTCTTGGGGTCACAAACCCTTCCTACTTCTTCAGTCTTTTAAGTTCTCCATTGGGAAACCCTTGATCATATTAGTGATTAGCTGTGAGCATCGTCCTCTGAATGTGTCAGTCTCTGGCAGATCTCTAAGGAAACAGCTATATCATGTTCTCAACAGCATGCATTTCCAGCCATCCACATCAATGTCTAGCTTAGGTGGCAGTACATGGGATGGATGCCCAGGTGGGATGGTCTCCTGATGGCTCCTCCTTCAGTTTCTGTCCCATGTTTTGTTTCCATAATTGCTCCCTTGAGTATTTTTGTTACTGGTTCTAAGTAGAACTGAGGTGTCCCCTCTTGGTCTTCCTTCTTCATGAGCTTCATGTGGTCTGTGGGTTGAGTCTTTGCTATTCTAAGTTTTTGGGCTAACATCCGCGTAACAGTGAGTAAATACCATGTGTGTTCTTCTGTGATTGGGTTAACTCACTCAGGATGATAATTTCTAGATCCATACATTTACCTAAAAATTTCTCAAATTCATTATTTTTAATAGCTGAGTAATCCTCCATTGTGTAGATAGATGTACCACATTTTTTGTATCCATTCCTCCGTTGAGGGACATCTTGGTTCTTTCCAGCTTCTGACTATTATAAATAGGGTTTCTATGAACATAGTGGAGCATATGTCCTTATTATATGTTGGAGCATCTTCTGGGTATATGCCCAGGAGTGGTATAGCTGGATCCTCAGGTAATGCTATGTCCAGTTTTCTGAGGAACCACCAGACTGATTTCCAGAGTGGTTGTACCAGCTTGCAATCCCACCAACAATGGAGGAGTGTTCCTCTTTCTCCGCATCCTCACCACCATCTACTATCACCTGAGTTTTTGATCTTAGCCATTCTGACTGGTGTGAGATGGTATCTCAGGGTTGTTTTGATTTACATTTCCCTGATGACTAAGGATGTTGAACATTTCTTAAGGTGCTTCTCAGCTATTCGAGTTTCCTCTGTTGAGAATTCTTTGTGTAGCTCTGTTCCCCATTTTTAAATAGGGTTGTATGGTTTTCTGAAGTATAATTTCTTGAGTTCTTTGTATATCTTGGATATTAGCCCTCTATCGGATGTGGGATTGGTTAAGATCTTTTCCCAATTTGTTGGTTGCTGTTTTGTCTTATTGACAATATCCTTTGCCTTACAGAAGCTTTGCAATTTGATGAGGTCCCATTTGTCAATTCTTGATCTTAGAGCATAAGCCATTGGTGTTCTGTTCAGAAACTTTTCCCCTGTGCCTAGGTATTCGAGAGTCTTCCCCAACTTCTCTTCTTTTAGTTTCACTGTATCTGGTTTTAAGTGAAGGTCCTTTATCCACTTGGATTTGAGCTTTGTACAAGGGGATATGAATGGATCTATTTGCATTTTTCTACACATTGACCTCCAGTTGAACCAGCACCATTTGCTAAAAATGCTGTCCTTTTTCCACTGGATGGTTTTAGCTCCTTTGTCGAAGATCAAGTGACCATAGGTATGTGGGTTCATTTCTGAGTCTTCAATTCTATTCCATTGATCTTCCTGCCTGTATCTGTACCAATACCATGCAGTTTTTAGTACTATTGCCCTGTAGTACAGTTTGAGGTCAGGGATGATAATTCCCCCCAAAGTTCTTTTGTTGTTGAGAATAGTTCTCTCTATCCTGGGTTTTTTGTTGTTCCAAATAAATTTGCAAATTGCTCTTTCTATCTCTATGAAGAATTGATTTGGAATTTTGATGGGGATTGCATTGAATCTATAGATTGCTTTTGGCAAGATGGCCATTTTTACTAAATTAATCCTGCCAATCCAGGAGCATGGGAGATCTTTCCATCTTCCGAGGTCTTCTTCTATTTCTTTCTTCAGAGACTTGAAGTTCTTGTCATACAGATCTTTCACTTGCTTGGTTAGGTTCACTCCAAGATATTTTACATTGTTTGTGACTATTGTGAAGGGTGTCATTACCCTAATTTCTTTCTTAGCCTGTTTATCTTTTGAGTATAGGAAGGCTACTGATTTGTTTGAGTTGATTTTATATCCAGCCACTTTACTGAAATCATTTATCAGGTTTAGGAGTTCTCTGATGGAAATTTTAGGGTCACTTAAGTATACTATCATATCATCTGCAAATAGAGAAATTTTGACTTCTTCCTTTCCTATTTGTATCCCTTTGACATCCTTTTGTTGTCTAATCGCTCTAGCTAAGACTTCCAGTACTATATTGAATAGGTACTGTGAGAGTGGACAGCCTTGTCTAGTCCCTGATCTTAGTGGGATTGCTTCAAGTTTCTCTCCATTTAGTTTGATGTTGGCTACTGGCTTGCTCTATATTGCTTTTACTATGTTTAGGTATGGACTTTGAATTCCTGCTCCTTCCAGGACTTTTAACATGAAGGGATGTTGAATTTTGTCAAATGCTTTCTCAGCATCTAGTGAGATGATCATGTGGTTTTTTTTCTTTGAGTTTATTTATGTAGTTGATTACATTGATAGATTTTCGAATATTGAACCAACCCTGCATTCCTGGGATAAAGCCTACTTGATCATGATGGATGATTTCTTTGATGTGTTCTTGGATTCGGATTGTGAGAATTTTATTGAGTATTTTTGCATTGATATTCATAAGGGAGATTGGTCTGTAGTTCTCTTTGTTGGGTCTTTGTGAGGCTTTGGTATGAGCGTAATTGTAGCTTCGTAGAACGAATTGGGTATTGTTCCTTCTGTTTCTTTTCTGTGGAATAGTTTGAAGAGAATTGGTATTAGGTCTTCCTGGAAGGTCTGGTAGAATTCTGCACTAAAACCATCTGGCCCCGGACTGTTTTTGGTGGGGAGATTTTTGATGACTGCTTCTATTTCTTTAGGGGTTATGCGACTGTTTAGATGGTTTATCTGCTCCTTATTTAACTTTGGTACCTGATATCTATCTAGAAAACTGTCCATTTCATCCAGATTTTTGAATTTTGTTGAGTATAGGCCTTTGTAGTAGGATCTAACGATTTTTTAAATTTCCTCTGTTTCTGTTATTATGTCTCCCTTTTCAGTTCTGATTTTATTGATTTGAGTGCTGTCTCTGTGCTCTTTGATTAGTCTGGCTAAGGGTTTGTCTATCTTGTTGATTTTCTCAAAGAACCAGCTCTTGGTTTTGTTGATATTTTGTACAGTTCTTTTTGTTTCAACTTGGTTGATTTCGGCCCTGAGTTTGATTATTTCCTGCCGTCTACTCCTCTTGGGTATATTATATTATATATATATTATATTATATATTCTTTTTGTTCTAAAGCTTTCAGGTGTGCTGTCAAGTTGTTAATGTATGCTCTTTCTATTTTCTTTTTGTGGGCACTTAGAGCTATGAGTTTTCCTCTCAGTAGTGCTTTCATGGAGTCCCCAAATTTTGATATGAAGTGTCCTCATTTTCATTTAAATCTAAAAAGTCTTTAATTTCTTTCTTTATTTCTTCCTTGACCAAGTTATCATTGAGTAGAGCATTGTTCAGTTTCCACGCGTATGTGGGCTTTCCGTTGTTTTTGTGCATGTCAAAGATGAGTCTTAGTCCATGGTGGTCTGATAGGGTACAAAGAATTATTTCAATCTTTTTGTATCTGTTGAGACCTGTTTTATGACCAATTATATGGTCTATTTTGAAGAAGGTACCATGAGGTGCTGAGAAAAAGGTATATTCTTTTGTTTTAGGGTGAAATGTTCTATATATATCAGTTAAATCCAATTGGTTCATAACTTCTGTTAATTTTATTGTGTCTCGGTTTAGTTTCTGTTTCCATGATCTGTCCATAGCTGAGAGTAGGGTGTTGAAATCTCCCAGTATTATTGTGTGAGGTGCAATGTATGCTTTAAGCTTTAGTAAAGTTTCTTTTATGTATGTGGGTGCCCTTGCATTTGGGGCATAGATGTTCAGAACTGCAAGTTTCTCTTGGTGCATTTTTCCTTTGATAAGTATGAAGTGACCTTCTTTGTCTTTTTTGATTACTTTTGGTTGAAAATTGATTTTATTTGATATTAGAATGGCTACTCCAGCTTGTTTCTTGGGGCCATTTGCTTGGAAGATTGTTTTCCAACCTTTTACTCTGAGGTAGTGTCTGTCTTTTTCACAAAGGTACGTTTCTTGCATGCAGCAGATTGTTGGGTCCTGTTTATGTATCCAGTCTGATAGTCTATGTCTTTTTATTGGAGAATTGAGTCCATTGATATTAAGAGATATTAAGGAAAAATGAATGTTGTTTCCTGTTATTTTTGTTATTGGCAGTGGAGTTATGTTTGTATAGCTACTTTCTTTTGGGTTGTTGGAGGATTACTTTTTTGTTTTTTCTAGGTTGTAGTTTCCCTCCTTCTGTTGGAGTTTTCCTCCAATTATCCTTTGAAGTGCTGGATTTGTGGTAAGATATTGTGTAAATTTGGATTTGTCATGGAATATTTTGGTTTCCCCATCAATATTGATTGAGAGTTTTGCTGGGTATAGTAGTCTGGGCTGGCATTTGTGTTCTCTTAGGGCCTGTATGATATCAGTCCAGGATCTTCTGGCTTTTATAGTCTCTGGTGAGAAATCTGGTGTAATTCTTATAGGTCTGCCTTTATATGTTACTTTGCCTTTTTCCCTTACTACTTTTAGTATCTTCTCTTTGTTTTGTATATTTGATGTTTTGATTATTATGTGATGGGAGGTATTTCTTTTTTGGTCTAGTCTATTTGGGGTTCTGTAGGCTTCTTGTATATTTAAGGACATCTCTTTCTTTAGGTTAGGGAAGTTTTCCTCTATAATTTTGTTGAAGATATTTACTGGTCCTTTAAGTTGAGAGTCTTCACCCTCATCTATACCTATTATCCTTAGGTTTGGTCTTCTCATTGTGTCCTAGATTTCCTGGATGTTTTGTGTTAGGAGCTTTTTGCATTTCACATTTTTTTTGACCGTTGTGTCTATGTTTTCCAAGGTATCTTCTGCACATGAGATTCTCTCTTTTATCTCTTGTATTCTATTGGTGATGCTTGTGTCTATAACTCCTGATCTTTTTCCCAGGTTTTTTATCTTTAGGGTAGTCTCCCTTTGGGATTTCTTTATTGTTTCTACTTCCATTTTTAGATCCTGGACAGTTTTGTGTAATTCCTTCACCTGTTTGGTTGTGTTTTTTTGTATTTCTTTAAGGGCTTCTACCTGTTTACCCGAGTTCTCCTCAAATTCTTTGAGAGTGTTGTTTGTATCCTTTTTAAATTCCTCTATCATCATCATAAGAAGTGATTTTAATTCTGAGTCCTGGTGTGATGTGGTGTTCTGGACTTGCTCTGGTGGGAGAACTGGGTTCTGGTGATGCCAAGTAACTTTGGATTCTGTTGTTTACATTCTTACGTTTGCCTTTTGCCATTTGGTTAGCTGTAGTGCTACTTGCACTCACTGGTTCTGACTGGAGTCTGCCTTTCCAGTTATCTTGGTTGTGTCAGAACTCCTCGGGGTCTGGATAACTCTATGATCCTGAGCTCCAGGATCATACAGTGGCTCCTCTAGGTTATCTCGGGATATGGTGTTTCCATGGTAGTAGACCAGCTAGGTGTTTGCTGCTCTGAGTGTAGTTGCTCCTCTAGGATGCTTCAGGATATGGTGTCCCCTGCTCTGCATCTCTGCAGTTCTTGACCTGGCTAGGATGCCACCAGACGCAGTTTCCTCAGGGGAGCAGATCAGCTGTGGGGCTGTTCAGTCCACCGGGGTCTGGCCAAGGGGCAGAAGGGGCGTGGTTTTCTGCCGGAGCGGGTTCTGGGTGCCAGGTGCACTCTGGGATCTCCCTACTGCCAGTTGTGCTTCTGGGGCCTAGGGCGGTGAGCGGCTGTTTCTACCTGCAACTCCGTGGTCCCTGAGCTGGCTAGGATGCGCAGGACACAGTTTCCTCAGGGTAGCAGATCAGCTGTCTGGCTGCTCAGTCCACCGGGGTCTGTGCAAGGAGCCTTTTGAAACCTCTTGAGCCATCATAATCTATATTAATCTTGGCACCACTGTCTTCCATATTTATATTAATGTGGCCCACTGAGCCCTGTTTTGTTGGGTTGTAGTGTGTGTGTGTGTGTGACCTATTGTTGGGTTGATGTGTGGGTCCTGTGCCCACCCCCTCAAGGGGCTAGAGCCGCTGCTCAGAGAGGCAAAGGCACTGGAAGTTGACTGTATTCTCCCCATGCTGATGCCTTTTGGGTGGGGAGAGCAGTCTGAGGTTCCACAGGGAGCCAGGCCTCTTAGCTTGGGGGTCCCTGGGTCAAAAGGCAGCCAGGAACCAGCTGATTTTCAGACTCTTGGGCCCTGGCCCAGACGCCACTGGGAGGGGGCGGGGGACACAGAAGGAATGAAGTGGGGACGTTTGGGCTAGATTGGCCCGAAGCCGAAGAGGAGAGAGGGAGGGATGGGCTCTGACTAAGTCTTCCTGGGGTGATGAGAGTTCTTGGTGGCTCCCTTGGCTTGGATAGCTGTGTTGGTGGTCTCCATAGCTGGGTTCGCAGAGAGTTCTTCTGCAGGAGGCTCTGTAGATGAAGACCTGTTCCACTGTTCCCCATGGTGAATTTCAAAGAAGAGAAATAGTCTATGGTCTTAAGATTTATTTTCACGACAGAAAATAGATGAAAAGTATACCCCGGATTCTCAGGGAGGGCTTGAGGTTAAATACCTTTTGCAAGAAGGAGAGTCTGGGAAGGAATGTTTAATTGGCTATGCCCCTCTGGCCTTTAGGTATCTCATTAATATGGAGATCTGTCTTGAGGCTCTGTGGCCTGTAGTCACACCCTCTACCTGTGGAGGGACTAGTGGGCGTTGTCCTATGTGACTGAAAGGCATGGATTTATGGAAGTCTGTGGCCTTGTGTCAGGAGCCTAGAGTCTGGGAGCGTGACAAAATGTATGCCATGCCTTAGGATCATCTGGGATCTCCTGGTGCTCTACCAGAAACCATGCTGTCCTTTCACAGTCCTACACTGTTTAAAGCATTCAACTGCTTTCCTAATCCATAAGTCCCAAAGTCTTCATTTTGTCAACACAAAATATGGTCAGATTTGTTACAGCAAAACCCTCTCCCTGGTACCAACTTCAGTCTCAGTGTTCTATTGCTGTGAAAAGACACCACAACCAAGGCAGTTCTTATAAAAGAAAGCATTTAATTTGGATTTTGGAGGTATAGTTCATTACCATAATTGTAGGGAGCTTGGTGTCAGGCAAGCAGGATGCTAAAGTATCTGAGAGCTATGTCCTGAGCTGTAGGTAGAGAGAGAGAGAGAGAGAGAGAGAGAGAGAGAGAGAGAGAAAGAGAGAGAGAGAGAGAGAGGGAAAGAGAAAGAGAGAGAGGGAGAGAGAGAGGGAGGAGAGAGAGAGAGAGAGAGAGAGAGCGGGGGAGGGGGAAAGAGAAAGAGAGAGAGGGAGGAGAGAGAGAAAGACAGAGAGAGAGAGAGAGAGAGAGAGAGAGAGAGAGAGAGAGAGAGAGGAGATGACTCGGGTTTGGAATGAGCTTTTGAAACTTCAAAGCTCACTCTCAATGACACACTTCCTCCAAGAAGGCCACACCTCTTAATCCCTTTCGAATATTACCACTCCCTGATGAATAAGCATTCAAATCTATGAGTCTTTAGGGGCCATTCACATTCATCACACTTACTGTTTTCACTAGGATATGCTGTAGGTGTTTTCTGATCTTGCCTATGTGTTGTTCTGTGTGCTTCTTATACCTGTATTGGTGTGTCTTTCCTTAGTTTGGGAATATTTTATTCTATGTTCTTGTTGATGGGGTTCTCCTCTCTCATCTATGGCTGTAATTCAAAGGTTTATTTTTAATGGTGTCCCTAATTTTCTGAGTATTCCTTTCCTGTGTATGTGTGTGTTCAAATTTTTCATACTTGTTGCAATGTTTAGTTTACATCTATTAGCTTCTGCTTGGTTCGTTCTACTTCTATAGCTTTCCTTTGAGTTTTTCATTTGAATTGTTTGGCTTTTCAATTCCATCTTCATTTCAGCTTGAGTCCTCGTCTCC
>JANHMN010001748.1:0-10012 GCA_030674055.1 Rhabdomys pumilio
ATTGGCAGTTTAACTATAATTTTTAACTTTCTTTTGCCATATTAGAGTATAACCATAAATGTGGAAAACAAAACCCAATTTTCAACAATGAAAACAATCCATTCTTTCTAAAATCAATACCAGCTATAATACTATCATGTTACATACTTTGGCTGAGAGTTTTTATATGAACGCATGACAATGAAGCTTTAATACTACATTAAACAGACATTGTTTTAAATCATTTATATGTCTAGTTTCTAGGATATATAATACAATCCCAATTTAGAAGTATATTTATAAAACTGTGTTTCTGGGTTGGCTCATGCCATGTGTTGTTGTTTAGAATGACTCCAACCCTATGTTACCAGTTTTAAGTCAACATTTTTTTTAACCAAAATTACAAAATTTTAATTATACCCAATAACTTATACTCCAAACATCTATAGCCAAGACATGAAGAACATACTTTACGTTTAAAAGCAGGCAAGAACAAAAATGAAGTAGATATTTAATCCAGACAAAATATTCTTACAACTTTTTTTTTAGCTGTAATTTCAAGATAAAAGCACCTTGTCACTTGGTGAGCCCAATAAACACAGTCAGAGAGATGTTTGTAGGAAAAACAGCCATGGGCTCCTGTACCAAAGATTCTGAAAACATGTTGGCCCCATTAAGAGCAGCTTATGCAGACAATTAGCTCCTGGCAAAGCTTCTCCAGCCGAGCTTGACACCTAGCTACAGGTGCAGGGTAACTTATCAGTTTCTGCTGTGCAAATTGAGACTGCCTTTTAAACAAGTTAAACTAAATCAAGGGGCATGAAAGTCAGCAGATAAAGTTTTAACCATTTTTTTCTTTTCAATATGAAACATCATTCAAACAGTGAAACGAAAACAGACAATTGACAGACATAGACAGATTGGTGCACCAAGGACAGACAATAGACAGAGAGGGAAACCAGAAGTAAGGATTCCTCCAGTAGGAGCCAGACAGAAAGCAAAACATCTCCCCCAATTTTCTCCTGTCCCTAGGAGAGCTCTGGTATAGCTTATATCCATTTCCTTCTCTTATGCTGAGGTGTTCCATGAAAGGACAACTGTGATCTCTCTCTCTCTCTCTCTCTCTCTCTCTCTCTCTCTCTCTCTCTCTCTCTCTCCTCTCATACTTGAAGTCTAACTCTTCAGATCCTTCTTAGGAAGTGCAATGTCAGCTACTGATAGTTGTTCCTTAGCACCCTGCTTTTTTACCTTATAATATCTGTCTTTTAAACCTTGCTCTTCTTGCCTGAAGCAGCTCTTGGGCTGCAGACAAAGGCCTATTTATAGTTCCCCTGCTCCAAATTGTGCTGTCAACCCTAGGTAAAGTCAGCATCAGGTCAACAACACTTCAGCCTACCTGTATCTCTGTTTAATGCACCTGCTGCAACAATAACCTCCAAAATATAAACTTTATAACTAGCGCTAGCATTACTGCTATTTGTTGCTTACTGTGCAGGATACTCTTGCTAATTCCCTTTTCTGTGGAGCTCCACCCACGATAGCATTTCTCAGTGGGTCCTCCTGTTTTCAGGCCCACCCATTGTGTGCAACTTGTCTCTGTCCAGCAGCCATGAATGAACTGGATTTACCTGAAAGGGGGACTGAAAATGAAAAAGAGTGATGAGGGGGGCGGTGTGGATGTGAGAGAAGCATGAAGTCAAGACAAGATTCTGATCAAGGCTCAAAGTTTAATATTCAGCACTGAGTTTATATAGGGGAAGCCTACTGAACCCACCCTTTGTTTTAGCTGGATTATGTTAGAATGCAGGCTCAGCAGCTAGTCTATTCTTCTAAGTTAATGTAGCAGCTAGTCTATTCTTCTAAGTTAATGTAGGAAGTTGCAAGTATAAACAAAGTGGCTGACATCATCTAGGTGTTCAGGTCCTGTGTGGAACAGAACAGACTCAAAGTCTGTTCAGCCTGCTCAAGGCTGGGAAGGGCACACATTTTTGAAAAGAGTAAAATAAGTCAAGTCTTGGAAAGAACGTATTTGACATTAATTGTAGGCTATACGGGCACACAATGTTACAGTTCACATATTCAGCATCTACTTAAAGAATATTACTAATGTACTTATTCTCAGCTTTGGTTTCTCTCCAAACTACTTCCTGTACCAGTAAAGGAGTTTTTTCATTTTATTGAGCCTTTGTTTCCTAATGACAGTAGGATTCTTGAAATATTCCCATTACTTTTTACTTCCTTCATGTTTTTTCATGATTTTTGAAGTTTTTTTTAGCCTAGTGTTCCTCTTTTCTGTAGATAATCTCCAAATGAAAGTCTTGAATACTTCAAGGAATCTTAGGATGTAATCAAAATACCCCATGACATACCAAGTTTGGATCAAGATCAAAGGGAATGGTTGTTATGGTGAAGTTGAAAGTATTCTAAGGAGGTAGAGATGGAAATGGCTCAAGTTAGTTCTTCAAATGAGTCATTTCAGTAGAAAACCCATTTTTTCTACCTGGCCAGTATATAGTTAGATGCTTGAATAACAGAAGAATGGATTGGGATGTGTTCCAGGGAAGAGGATGAGAATGATGATGAAACTGCGTACAGTGCTAGAAGATGAGAGTGGTGTTCCCAGAGGAAGAGCACTTTCAAGAGGAACAACACAGGGTTCAAAGGGGCTCAGACTTAGGCCTTATGACATGTTTTTGAAAGACAATAACATGATTTATTGTAATGAGGTATATTATAAATCCTGGTGCAGATGTGCTCTTGGCCCTTGCCCATGATGGCACCATAGCAGTTTTTCTCTCTCCTCCACTACAACAAAACCTCAACCTCACCTATGTCTCTCTTGCCAAACTATTAGTTATTGTCATCTTTATTCACCAATAACAATGAACTTGGTGTCAAGTCCCAGGGGATTGTACTGACTCCTAGTCTTGTATGGCCCAAGCTAAGCATTACAATAGACAGCAAAAGACAAAACCTCAACATTTATAAAGGACACAGGGTGTTAAAATGACCTAGATCTAGATGTTAAAATAGGTTTCAAATAAACTGAAAAATGTGTTGCCTTTTGTTTTTAATTCTACAAACTGTCAAATATTCAAGTTTCTGTTAACACTTACTTTTGCCCCAGTGAAGTCTCCATAGAAAATATCAAAGTGGTACCATAAGGGTGGCCTAGAAAATGTTCAGTACAAGGACTGGAAGGAATTGAGTGAAATGTATCTGTGACCTGGGATAGCTGCTCCCTTTCCTGTGCATCCTTTCCCAAGCCATACATGTCGTTTCTGGAGTGGGATGTGTGATGATGTGTTCATAGACAGTAGTATCATGCCTAATCTGTTTGGTTAGCCCTCCATTATCTTTTGTTTTTCCTAAAGCAGGGAAACAGCTTCATTTCAGGACCTTTGAGCCTATGATTTTAGGGATCTACACTGTATTGGAGTGAATATTTGAAAAGTAGAATAGTTTCACTGAAGAGAAGAGAAGGAACAAATAGTGGTATCCTGTCCTGCCTGAGCTGCTGCTCTGGTCCTTGGGTCAGGGTCTAGCAAGAGAGAGAGAGAGTGGGGGAAGAAGGGAAAGAGATGCAAAGAATGGAGAGAAACCAGAGTGTGTGACCAAGTCTCAAGTCTTGTTTACTAAAAAGAAAATCCTGGGTATATGTACACTTCACCATGTGTGTTGCAGTTGTGGATAAGCATGGGACCGCAGCTGAAGGCATATTACCATGTGTGCCTTGCAGCTGGGGGGCACTAAACAGCAAAACAAGATATGTGAAAAAAACAAGATGTTTATCGGAGTGTGCTCAGCTGTTGTAGAGTGTTGAAAAACAAGTCTCTTGACAGGGTATATGGTCCGAGATGGCTGCAAAGATGATAGCTGCTTTCTGATAAAAGTCGTCTCCCAACAGGTCCACCTTTTAAATTTTTTTCAAAAGGGAAGTCTGGGAAAACTTATGGAAACCATGCCTTCCTTAGGTCGGAACAAATGACCCCAGCCTCCCTTTTCTAATTTGGATTCTCAACAGCCATTGGTTGAGCTCCTGTCTTAGCATGTGGAGACCTCCTAGTTAGTGGCAAGGGTCTTGAATGTGTTCTTTTACCTATCATTGAATATCCAGCTTAGTGTGTAAGTTAGGGGTTAATCCTCTTCAGTCTTGATGACAGAGGTTTTAGAGTCCCCTACTTCCAGCCTGTAATAATGGACCTGTATGGGTTTCATTTGAATAGCATCTATCTGTTGTCATACAAAAGACATCAGTTTGTTGAACAGCATGAACCCAAGATACAAGAAATTTAACAATGCATGAATAGTCAGTATAAAAGCAACACTCTTTTCTAAGGGCAACACACAACTCCTTTTGTCAGAGGAGTAAAAAGTATCTACAGAGGATACAAATGCATTATAGCAGAATCTAAATTTATAGAAATGCAGAACTGATCATAACTCTGATCATAACAAAACAAGTAAGGAAATCCCCGTCCCTGCTCAGTCAATCTCAAACCAAACCAAACCAAACCAAACCAAAACAAAACAAAAAAATCCCAACTATAATAACTGTGGTAGTGGGTTTAAATGATCTACCCCACTAAATCATAAGTCAGAGATTCAAGAGTCCAATAGAGCCATTCTGGAGATGTGGTGATATCTCCTTCAGCACTGAGAACTTACCCAGTCAAGTTTGCTCATTGATCTGTTCCAGTTTGAAGGCAATTATAAAGCATCTTCATGTTTCCTGCAAAGAAAAAATATACTTCTAAGGGGGTTTCTCCTCCTTGGATTTGTTATTGTTGTCTATTTGATTAATCAGTCTCTCTGGCAGGCAGCATGTGACATCTGCAGTTTGGGAATATGTGCCAACAGAACCTCTTCCCCAGATAAGCACTGGATATGGCCCATTCCAGGTTCCAGTTAATGTGTCTTTCTAAGGGACTGTTGCAAAATTCTTTTTCGTATCATGCTGCCAGAATCTATATGCAGCAGATTTCCTACAGAATCAAAGTTAAAAAATTGAAAATAAATTTCTGGGGTATCCTTTGATAGGGTACCATTCCCCCTTTGTAATTTTTTCAAATTGATCTTTCACTAGCAACTGAGCAGCTTGTAATTTTTCGGTGCTTAGGGACCACTGATCCACCCAGATGGGCGAGTCCCCCTTTCAGGTGATGGAATATGCACAACACCCTAGAGGTGCAGCTGAACCAATAGCCCCCATCAAAATACCCCAAGCTGCTGCTTCCATTGTTACCAGAAACCTCAATAGGATGAGTAATCCCATCATCATTTTTTCCTAATCCTTTCCCTGGGAAGAATCCAGAGTTTATTCTTTGAGCCATGATTACTTCATTAGGGCTGCACATAATCAATCCCAACTGGGATAACAGATCTCGGCCTCAGAGATTAATAGGAAGGCCCGGGATGACATAGGGTTGTATATTCCCTATATGTTCTACTTTAACTTTCTACATCAGCACCTTAAAGCTTTGCTGTGGGTTTTGACTTTGGCCAATACCCCTTAAATTACTTAAGGTTGGGGTCAGAGGCCAGGTGGCAGGCCAATCACTTTGTTTTAGGATAGTCACATTAGCTCCTGTATCAACCAAGCCTTGGAATGCCTTTCCATCAAGCCAACTTGTCATCATAGGTTTTTGTTTAAATATAGGCTGTAACCAGTATGCATCAGAGGAACCAAAGCCTTGATCGCCTCTTTTAGGATTCTTATACTTGTGATTAGGAGGGTACAATGGAAGTAACAATAGTTGAGCTATCCTCTTTCCTGTAGGAATGGTGACTATATTCTGAATTGCCTTGGCCATTACCTTAATCTCACACTGATAATCATTATCTATAACTCTAGGAAAAATTTGTAGTCCCTACATAGTAGCACTGCTTCTTCCCACTATCAGGCCAAACACATTTGGATAGAGTGGTCCAAACACTCCAGTGGGTAAGGCCCGAGGTCCTATTTCTGGGGTTAATACTGTGTGGGTGGCAGAACTGAGGTCCAGTCCTGTGCTTCCTGGTGTTGCTTGACTAAGTTCAGAAAGGGATTGGTGTTTGCTTTTATGACACTGACTGCTCCGTAAGCCTGTTTTGGCTTGTGTTGGTTCGGGGCCTGGAGCTGGCCCCCTGTTCCTGTTTCCCTGATCATGGGAAAGGATATTTCCTTGTGTGTCTCTTTTGGACTTACATTCACTAGCCCAATGCCTTCCACCTTTGCAACATGGGCAGAGCCCAGGCTGTTTTCTGGGCTGTCTCTGGGTTAACTCATTTTCTGCTTTGCAATCTCTTGCAAAGTGTCTAGGCTTGCCACATTTAAAACATGCCTTTCTGTCTCTATTTGCCAAAAAATTTCTTACTGATTGTCCTTCATAGCAGCTGCCATAGCTAAACCCTGTTGTTAGGAGGGACCTATGTCAGAACAGAGTCTGATATACCCCATAAGGTCTGTCTTTTTCCTATAGGGTCTAATGGCTGCTTGACAGGCAGAATTGGCATTTTCATATGCAAGTTTTTTCACATAATCTACACCTGCTTCTGCATTACCAAAAATTCTTTCTGCTGTTGTCATTAACCAATGAACAAAATCAGAAAATCGTTCATCAGGCCCTTATCTGACTGCTGTCATAGATGCACCAGGGTCTCCCTTTACCGGGAGTTTATGCCAAGCCTTCATGGTTGCATTTTGAACTTGAGCATATAAACCTGGGTCACATTGCATCTGGTTATCACTAGAAGCAAATTGTCCTTCTCCTACTAAGGCATCAAAGGACCAACCATTGCCTGCCTGAATGTTTCTACTAACTGTCTCTTTACAATTCTCATGATATTCTGATTTTCAAATAAGATAGTCTCCGCCACTAAGAACTGCTCTCACTAAAGTCTTCCAATCACTAGGAGTCAGCCACTCATCTGTGGCAGACTCTAACATTGCAAGAGTTAAGGGAGAAGTAGCACTGTATTGTGATACTGCATTTTTAAAAATTTTTTAATAATTTGAAAATTAAACCCTGTGTGATGTCTCCAAGCAACCCCTTGAGCGTCTCTGGTCTCTGATATAGGGAAAGCCTCAGTGTCTCCCTTCTCTGGCTGATCTGTAGCTGAACTAAAACTAGAGGATAGGGAACCAGGTTGAGGATTTTCATCCATGGGATTTTCGCAGTTGACCTCTCGAGACCTCTTCCCTGTCCTTAATTTTTGTAGCTGATTAATTAAGTCCTGATACTCTTTTTCCAACTCTATTAGTTGTTTAAGAATAGAAATTTTATCCTGTAACTCCTTTCTGGGATCTACAACCACTGTCTCCACAATGGGAGCCTCTGGAAGTAGATACATATGTTTCTTTTTATTTTTAACATGAAAGACAGCATTCAAACAATGAAACAAAAGCAGGCAATTAACACACATGAGCAGCAAGCAACAAAACAAAAACAGAGAGTTAAGTTCAGGCTGACTTATTTCTTGCCCCATTTCAGATTCTTCTAACGTCCTAACTGGGTCTCTTGTTCCTAACGTCCTAAAGTCCTCCTTGCAGTTTTTACTGGGCACTGAAACTTTGTAACTTCTTTGTAGGCCCTCAGACCTACTCAGCTTTCAATACACAATGGTGGTGCAGCCTAGAAGGCTGCCAAGCCGTATTCAGAGATAAGGGTGCAATGAACTTTTATCTCAGGTTAGTTAAGTCCTAAGTGAACTACACTATTCCCCAGCTATGAGATCCCTTACAACCTGTGGTTTTCTAAGCCACATTCTCCTCCTCCTTCTTGTTCTTCCACGAACAGCTCTCCAATGGCTCTGCGACCTACATAACCTCTCTGGGTCTCTGTTCCCTCTGCCTCTCGTTAATCGCTAAAAATGTTGAAACTGGCTCCACTCTACCTGGCTTGAGACAAAAGACTTAACAAAAAATGTTGTAGCTTGCTCCAGTCTTCGGGTCAGGGTCTAGAGGGAAAGAGAATGGGGATAAGGGGAAGAGACACTAGGAATAGAGACATGACAGAGGTTCTGATCCAGTCTCTAGTCCTTTATTGAAGGGAAATATGGGGTATTTATACACTTTTGCCATGCCCCTTGTAAGGGGCATGGATATGACGTAAGCCTTGCAAGCATGGATACCACATGCACCTTATAGGCATGAATAGCTGCTTTCTAGCCTCTTTCTGTTAAAAGTTGGCTCCCAACAGCTTGCCACATTTAAAACAAGCCTTTTTGTTTCTACTTGCCAAAAAATCTCTTACAGATTGTCCTTGCATGGCATCCACCTTAGCTAAGCCTTGTTCGTAGGAGGGCCCTGTGTCAGAACAGAGTCTGATATACCCAGTAATGTCTATCTATTTCCTGTAGGTTCTAAAGGCCACTTGGCAGGTGGGATTGGCATTTTCATATGCAAGTTGTTTCACATAATCTACACCTGCCTCTGCATTACCAAAAATCCTTTCTGCTGTTGTCATTAACCAATGAACAAAATCAGAAAATCATTCATCAGGCCCTTATCTGACTGCTGTCATAGATGCACCAGGCTCTCCCTTTACTGGGAGTTTATGCCAAGCCTTCATGGCTGCATTTTGAATTTGAGCATATAAACCTGGGTCACATTGCATCTGGTTATCACTAGAAGCAAATTATCCTTCTCCTACTAAGGTATTAAAGGACCAACCATTGCTTGCCTGAATGTTTCTAATAGCTGTCTCTTAACAACTCTCATGATATTCTGATTTTCAAATAAGATAGTCTCCGCCACTAAGAACTGCTCTCACTAAAGTCTTCCAATCACTAGGAGTCAGCCACTCATCTGTGGCAGACTCTAAAATTGCAAGAGTAATGGCAGCAGTAGCACCATATTGTCATTTTTTAATTCTTTAATAATTTGAAAATTAAACCCTTTGTGATGCCTCCAAGCAACCCCTTGAGCGTCTGTAGTCTCTGATACAGGGAAAGCCTCAACGTCTACTTCCTCTGGCTGATCTGTGGCTGAACTAAAGCTAGATGATAGGGGCTGCCTTTGGACTCTGGGTTGAGGAACGCATGAACCCTGGGGGATTTTCAAAGTTGACCTCTCGAGACCTCTTCCCTGTCTTTACTTTTTGTAGCTGATTAAGTCCTGATACTCTTTTTCTAACTCTATTAGTTGTTTAAGAATAGAAATTTTGTCCTGTAACTCCTTTCTGGGATTTACAACCAGCACCTCCACAGCAGGAGCATCTGGAGGTGGAGGCTCACTGGAAGAGGGCCTTTGGAAAGAGGGCTATTCATGGTCATAATATTTGACTGCCTCTTCCTCTAGGTCAGCACAATTTGGCTCTGACAAATCATCGTCAACCTTTGGTTGTATTTTGGATTCTAATTTCAGATATATACCTTTCTTTTTATTTTGAACATGAAAGACAGCATTCAAACAATGAAACAAAGCAGACAATTAACAGATGTGAGCAGCAAATAACAAACCAAAAACAGAGAGTTGAGTTCAGGCTGACTTATTTCTTGCCCCATTTTCATTATCATGATTTACCGTTCTCTACGTGACAGATTTGTGATCACACTCTGAATTTTCAGTTGACCCTTCTTCCAGTAATGTCCCTCACTTGGTCTCTTGTTCTTGCTGCCTCTCATTAAGCAGCAAAATGTCCCGGCCAGAGCTGCTGCCCTGGTCCTAGGTCAGGGTCTAGCAAGAGAGAGAGAGTGGGGGAAGAAGGGAAAGAGACTGAAAGAATGGAGACAAAACCAGAGTGTGTGATCCAGTCTTTAGTCTCATTTACTAAAAAGAAAATCCTGGTTATATATACATTTTACCACTTGCCTTACAATTGTGGATAAGCAGGGGAACACAGCTGAAGCCACTTTACCACATGTGTCTTGCAGCTGGGGGTACTAAACAGCAAAACAAGATATGTGGGAAAACAAGATGTTTATCAGAGTGTGCTCAGCTATTGTAGGGTGTTAAAACAAGTCTCTTGTCAGGGTCTTGTCTAGCCGCTTTGTGCTAATAGTCAGCTCCCAACAGTATCCTACACAAGGAAGCTATTTAGGGAATGTAGTG
>JANHMN010001749.1:0-10008 GCA_030674055.1 Rhabdomys pumilio
CTCTCTCTCTCTCTCTCTCTCTCTCTCTCTCTCTCTCTCTCTCTCTCCTCGCTCTTCTTTCTTTTTGAGACAGGGTTTCTTTGTATAGCTCTGGCTGTCCCGGAACTTTCTCTGAAGGCCAGGCTGACCTCAAACTTACAGAGATCCACCTGTCTCTGCCTCCTGAGTGCTGGGATTAAAGATGTGTGCCACCACTGCCCAGTCCTGAAAATGTCCAGTTCACAGCCCCTAGGTCTTCCCCAACCCTCAAAATGAAACAGAGAAGGTGGGTAAATGAGTACATTTAAGTCCCAGCATTCAAATGACTCTGTTCATGTTAATAATGGAAGAAGTAAAATTCTAGCCCATGATAACAAGCACAGGGCAGAGGACGGTGAGAGATGGTTATCATCTGTAGCTCTACTGGCAGAGAGGACAATGGGCACGAGATGAGGAAGCAGGCCTCAAGGGTTGCACAGAGGGAGCACTGTCCTGTGATCCAAGGTCTGGTGATGTAGGCTGGCTCTGCCTTCTGACAGGTAACATATTCACCCCACACGTAAAAGGTCTCTGGTTCGAAACCAGGCAGAAACAAGTTTTAAACGATTTTCTTTGTGTCCATGAAAACCTGTGTCTTGTTGGAAAAAATGTCCCTAGGAGAAAGAAGATGGATCTGAAGTTAATTCAGTAGTGCAAGATAAATTCATGTTATTCCTCCTGTCAGCTGTGCCACACTGACAAGTACTCTTCTCTTAGGGTCCTGGGGTATTTTAGCAGTTGACAGTTGTAATGGGCTGCAGAGGCTGCATAGAAATCCAGCCCTTCAGAGTAAAACTCAGTCCTAGAAGCCAGGAGTCTAAGAGGAAGGAGGACAGGGTTGTCAGGGAGAGAACGCCCCCGCCTTCCCTCATCTCCAACAAGCATCTGGTGAGTTCCCTGGCCTGCTAAACTGTCCTTTTATTCTCAATAAAAGCAATACATCCTAATGAGGTCCCCAGGCAGCACCTCCAAGGCAGGTGGAGTGAGCTGGGCCTCATTATCCCTCAGACAGAGTGGGGATGCTGACAGAGGGGAGAAGGGAGGACTTCACTTTAGCCTGCTTACTGTCTGAATAGCTTTTCATGCTGTCAGAGGCAGGGGGAAGGCGAGTGTTGACAGGACAATCTTTGCTGAGACAGGCTGGGGAGCAAGCGCCAAGGAAACAAGCAGAAAGAATCTTGGACTGAGTACTGGCCTCAGCTAAGCTTTCCAGGTTCTCCTCTTGCTAAACCTCCAACTGCCATCAGAGTTGGCAATGCTTGGGTATGGATTGCCTCCCGGTGTGGTTTCTTCCCGGGAGACTCAGATTCTCAGATTTAGCTTTCAATGGGCACCGGTAGACTGTTGGGCACTAGCCATAGTGATGTCTGGGACCCAGAAGGTCACTTTCCAGTTGGGAAAATCCTGCAGTGGGATCCATGGTGGGAGGGAACCATATGGTCTAGGGTAGTGCTTCTCAGACTTCCTGATGCTGTGACCCTTTAATACAGTCCTCATGTTGTGGTGATTCCCAACCACAAAATTATATCATTGCTGCTTCGCAACTATAATTTTTCTACTATTAAGAATCACAATACAAATATCTGACACGAAGGATATCTGATATGCAATACCCTTAAGGGGAATGTGACCCAACAGAATGAGAACCATTGGTCTAGGGACTCCTGGTTCACACAGACACTATCTAGAAGGTGAAGGGTGAACTTTTCCAGGTCCACCTGAGGCTTGCTGGGCTGAGTGGCTTGAGCTACTCCCTTAGGGCTTTTGCTACAATGGACCAGTTCAGACCTGTTCAGGACTAGTTCAAGCATGAGGGCTTGGCCATCCTGGTTAGTTTTTCTCAGTCTCCTTTCTGGAGCCTGCAGAGACACCCCTCTCTCTCACCAGCCTGTTGGCTCATGGCCTCCTCAGAGCTGCTGCCTTTTAAGAAATTAAAATAAATGTAGGCATCACGGTTCATTTTATCATCGAAATGAGTCTGTTAAAAAACCCACAAAGAAGCATCTTCCCAGCTTCTGGGAAAACAGTGAAAAGCACGTGTCGGCTGAACTACCTGGGAAATGCATCTTAATTAGCACGTTTTCCTCATTTTCCAAAGACGTCGGCATTCATCTTTTGCATGGGCTCTGCCCCCCTTCTGCAGTTTTCCAGTGGTGATAGTCTGCTAGGCATTAGGTTTCTGGAACTTAGGCAAGCAAAAATGTCACTGGAAGATGTTGCCTGTATAGGAGGCTACTGGGCAGCATGTAAGGGGACAGTCGGAGGCTGGGGGTGTGGGGGGATGGGGCTGGAGGAACAAGCTCTCCTTGGATCCAGGATCCAGCTTCTCCCATTCCTGGACAGACACTCCTTAGTTCTGCATTTTGCCTACTGTGTCAGTTGAGAGAAAATACATCCAATGCAACATTTGCCGTTTTAAGGACCTAGAAGGGCACAGGTCAGAAGCAGCAAGCTCATTCACTCTGTGGTATGGTACCATTGTCTGTAAAACATCACATTTTCCCAGACAAACTCAGTTCCTCTAGCCCTCTGTCACCTCACACATCCACAGTCCAGATACCGCTCACTCTGTTCCCTATCTCTCTGAGTTCGCCTTTTCTGTAACTGGAGTTCTGTAGCCCACGTTCTTTTTATAAGTGGCTTAGTTTACTCAGCCTAGTATCCTTAAAGTTCTTCTGTGTGGTGGAAGGGGTCAGAATTTCCTTCCCCTTTGAAGTCAAACCCTGTTTCATAGGCCACAGTGTGTCCATCCATCCATCCATCCATCCATCCTTTGTCCATCCACCCATCCATCCATCCATCCATCCATCCATCCATCCATCCATCCTTCATCCATATGTCTATCCATCTATCATTTACTCATTCATATGTACATCCATCAATCCATCCATCCATCCATCTATCATCCATCCTTCTATGCATACATACATATATATACATACATACACACACACACACACACACACACACACACACACACACACACACACACATCCCAGACATTGGGCCACTGAGATTCTTTCTTCTGAGTGTGGCTGTTGCCTCTTTGCTTTTACAGTACATTCAGCTGTGTCTGCTCAAAATCCTCATTCCCAGAGTAGACCTAGTTTGTCCAATTCCATGAATACTTGTGACACAGTACAAGGCCTGCCTACTACTGAGAAATTAAACCAGAAGACAGATAGATAGAGATGGAAATGCCGACTTATTGTCTACTAGTACAGGGAACACTCTACCTTGCTTTGTTTTACTAACAAATATTATTTTAAATTATGTGTATAAGGGTGTGCCTCTGTGTGTATGGCCAGGTGAGTAAAGGAGGTATCAGCAGAGTCCAGAAGGGAGCATCAAATCCCCTGGAGCTGAAATTACACACAGGCAGTTGTGAGACACCTGATGAGGGTGCTGGGAACAGAACTCAGGTCTTCTGTAAGAACAGCAAGCACTCTTAGCTGCTGGGCTAACTCTCCAGCCCCTGCCTCATTTCATTCTTTATTTAATGAGCAGTGAGGCTGAAGGTACCTATTATATCCTAATCTGTGGCCTATGTTTTTCTATCTTGGGATTTCTTTTGCCACCACATGATGCAAAGGATTTCAAGGAGTCCTTCAATCAGGAGCAGACCACCCTGCCTTCTGTCTGCTGCTTGGCTTTTTCACGTGGACATTCTTTCTTTATTCTTACGTGGCTTTTGGTTGTCATGGGGCTAAGTCATGCACTTGCTACTCCAAAGACTTGTTAGTGGAGACAAGAAGAGAAAAGTGATCCCCACAAGCCGGGGATTGAAGGAACACACTGACTCCACAGATTACAAAAGTAAATATTGCCTCACAGATTAAGCTTTTAAAAATACTCCAAATCTTCTATTCATCTGGGACCTATTTTGGTATCAGTGCAAAAGACAGATCTGCCTTACTGTTTCCCCGAAGGGCTAATTACACTAATTATATTGATTGAAATATTTGCTCCCTTTCCCTTTGATTTGAAACAGCACTTTATGCTAATTCTCTCACTCTCCCTCTCTATCTGGGTCTCTCTTTTTCAGCCTCAGGTTAACATGTTCTTCTAGCTACTAGAAGCTTGCTAACAGGTTTCCTGTGCTGAGAGGGAGAAGTGAGCCTGCCAATGTCCTGACTTCATGCCCACTTACTTGGCCTTCCTTCCAGGGCCCGTCACCTGCAGAGACAGCCTCCTCTGTAACCTAGATGTGTCTGCTGGCCCCTCTGTTCTCTTGTTTGCTGCTGTGCAGCACTGGGGGTGGGAGTGGGACTCCTCCTCTGGACAACCCTATCTCAGGCTCAGATCCATGCATGGGTTTCCATTTCAACCACAACCGTGGTCTCCAAGCCAGGTGAGGCCACTGTTCTTCAGTCAAGGACATCCATTTCTCCTCTTCATTTTGTTAGCTGTATCTGTGCACACAGTCTCAACACAACACCTTACCCTCATCTAGCCCACCCTGCAGTTTCCCTGATTCTACACTAGGCCAATACAATCAGATGCTCATGGTGAGCAAGTGAGGAATCGTGCCGGGACTCATCTTCATATATGATGCTTCACTGCCCATCCTGTGGTTTCTGGAAGCTTTACTTCAAGCCAAACTTTAGTTACACAGTTCCACCTTGCAGCCTCTCTCATCTCCCCCTCCCAGCAGATACATGCTCATCTTGCTAGCCATGGTCAACCACTGCTTCCATAGCTTAATCCCCAAGAAGCTGTAGATGGAGCTAAATCTTCCTGGTCTGAACATTTGTGTCTCTGTAAATCTTACGTTGGCATATTCATCCCAAGGTGGGGATGAAGTGGGGCCCTTGGAAGGTGGTGAGGTCATGAAAGGGTGACTGGCAAGGGGTCATCACCCTTCTATAAAGAGACATGAAGAAAAACACTCACTCTATCAACCACAGGACCCAGAGAGAGGACATAGGGGAAGGTGCCATCTATGAACAAGAAATCAGCTCTAGTAAGACTTAGATCTGAAGCTGTGACTTGGTTTTCCAGCCTCAAATCCTAGGAGGAGATGTCTGTGGCATATACATGTATTTTCTTCCACACATGCACAGTATTCACATATATACAAGGGCAATTACATACAATGTGTGGAACGGTGGACTGTGAGAGGCAGCTGGGTACCTGAGCACAGGCCTCGAACCCTGGATACCTTAATGGGACGGTAGGAGTTTGGCCTTACTCCTGGGCCCTGGTTTCTTTCAGTTATCCACAGCCCCTCCCAAAGAAAGGTTTGTAGCCTTAGGTCACGTAGCACAGGTAGCATAGGTAGAGGGTGTGACTACAGGCTGCAGAACCTCAAGAGATCTCCATATTAATGAGATACCTAAAGGCCAGAGAGTGTAGCCAATTAAGCATTCCTTCCCAGACCCTCCTCCTTGCAAAAGATATTTGACATGAGGCCCACACTGAGGGCACAGGGTACAGCTTCATCCACTTTCCACCATGACAATAAACTTTTAAGATCATGGACTTCTTCTTGTCTTTGGGTCTCTCCATGGAGAACTGTAGAGGGGGCCTTCAATCAATGAGCTGCCACCTAATCTCCCGCCGGAGGACTTCTCTATGTTCCAGCCATGGAGTCCACCAACTCAAGCAAGCTAGCCGAGCCTGCCGAGCCAGTCGCCTCAACTAAGAGTCTCTACCCCACGGGGCACCGCCCCTTTCGGCTGCAGGCCAGTCCAGTGGTCTCCCCAAACCCAAGAGCTCTGCCCCCACGGGACCTCAGACTGGGATCTCCTAACACCCAGAGCGAAGTTCTGTGACTTCTCACAGCCCAACATCGCTCCTCCAACCCCCCGCGCCACATGGAGTGAACTCAGTCTAATTCTCACTCTTCTGCTCCCTGAACCTCGGTTCCAGCCACCTGGGGAACAGACACGTGAGATCCACAACTCAGCCCAACAGGACCCATGCCCACACGTGGGCACTAGAGCACCACAACAATGGACACATTCATGTGTACACATATTTGCTTATATACAACACACATATATAGTTCTTACACACAACATATACATACACACACACAAACACACATACAGACATGGTTATTCACAGCATAAACACAATCATACACATGCTTAGCATGTGCATACATACATGCAGTTAACAAAGCATGAACACTACACATACACACACACACACACACACACACACACACAAACACACACACACACACATACACTGCAGTTCTCAAATTGTCCCAGCAGTGGCGGTGTGCATTCCTCAGTACCTGCCCCAATGTTCTGTATTCCCAAATGAAACACACACACACACAGCCTTGTATTTTAATATGCCTTAAACAGCTCAATGATTGGGCCACTCCCAAACATACATGTGGATAACACCTCCCCTCTGATACTCCTGAGTTATTACTAAAATCTATATTCCATCTTTGCTGCCCTAGACCCAATGTGAGGGGTGCCCTGGGGCTGCTCTTCCCTGGCTCTTACATGATTGGTTTGCTCTCTATTTTGCACCTCTCAGGCCTGGTTCTTTCTCCTTTCCAGGCAATGATGGTTCTAAATCCTTCTTCCTTTCTTGGCCTCCTTGCCCTGGAATTCTAAAGTCCTGCCTCTGTCTCCCTGCCCAGCCATTGGGTGCTGGCAACTTTGTTTACCAATCAGAACCAACTGGTGGCAGGGACCCTCAACATCTTACATGCAAATTTTCGTGCAATTTTGGAAACCCAGTTAACATAATACAAACATTAGACCAAATCCACAACACACTTGGGTTTTTCTCTCAGATAGGTGATTCAGTTCTGTGATCAAAGTACATGTCACAAGTCAAGCAGCTAGTCTGGACCTGCTCCATCTTCCTTTGACTTTTCTGTAACTGGGTGGGTCTGCTACAGTGTATACTGTGTTAAATGAACATGTAAGTTTGTGTTATAACACCCAGCCCTATGGACCCTCTGGTCACTGGGCCTTCCTTCACAGACTGCCCCCATGCCTGCTTGATTTGACTGTTGTGATTACCCGGAAGCTCAGCTCATTCAAGTAGAGATGTCCAGTACAAAGAGGCTTGGGGATAAAGGACCCAGAGTCACCAGATGACTCTACCTGAGCATCACAGGATGACAGGTCCCAGAGAATGGGTGACAGGCCCCAGAGAAGGGGTGACAAGTAAGACTTTGCTTTGGCCAGCCCCCCCTTTTTTAGTGTCCCCACCCAGGATACTTGGAGGTAGGTATGTGTGTTCATATGTGTGTGCTTGTGTGTGTACATGTATGTGCATGCATGTGTGGATGCATGTGTATGTATGTGTGCATGTGTGTGTATGTGTGCTAGTGTGTGTGAATGTGTGCATGTGTGTGCACATGTGTTTCAGTGTGCATTTGTACCAGTGTGTATGTGTATGTGTGCCAGTGTGTGTGCATATGTGCATATGTGCATGTGTGTGTGCACATGTGTGCTTTGTGTGTGCATGTGTATGTATGTGTGTGAGTGCATGTATGTGTGCATACATGCATATGCATGTGGGCATATGTGTGTGCATGTGTGTATGCATATGTTTGTGCACATGTATGCATATGTTTGTTCACATGTGAGGACATGTGTACCAATATGTGTGATGTGTGTGTGTGTGCACGTGTGGGCTGGGTTTTGTGTTGGAAAGCTGAAGATGGAGTGCGTACCAGTCATCCTCCTAGGTTGGAACACAGGCTCTAGGCTCCTTACTGTCTTACCTGTTTTATAGCTGATTCCTGGGTGACCTCTGGTGATGTGTTCAGCACCTCCTGTCACTGATGGATCAGCAGAACCATGTTGCCAGTTCACCTTGGGGATCAAAAGTGTGGAATCAGACACAGACCCCTTCTCAGCTAGCCCAGGGTTTGAGGCAGGAGTGTCACTCAAGCTCTTGAGTTTGAGACCAGCCTGAGCAACATAGTGAAACCCAGAACAAGATTTAAAAAAAAATTAGATTTATCTGGAGCCAAGACCCTTGACCTTTCTTTCTTTCTTCTTCATTAGTAAAGGAGTTTGGTTTTAATTATGACAGTAACTTGATCAGATTGGAAAATGCTACACTTCTTGGAATTTCACAATGAAGCTCCAACTGCTGACCATGGCCCTCGGGTCATGTTGCCTGTCTGTTGACACTTGTCCCTTTATTGGATGCGTAAGAACCTGTTCACCCCACTCTGCTGACTCCCTATTCTCTGAGGCCTGCTGGAACTTGCTCTTGTGGCCACACCCACTACACCTGTCAGGGACATCATCCAGGTATGCTGCCTGCTGGTGTGGTACTGGACCAGCTGTGCTTCCAATCATCCCTGCTGAGGTAAGCCTGGGCACACAGTCTCTGGCACCTCTTGGCATCTGCTGGCTACCACCCATGTGAGTCTCCACCATTCTCCTGCACAGGACAGGCTTCCTTAGGGAAAGGATGGATGTCCTCCCAAGCAGCCATGCCAGTAGGTGCCTGGTGCTACCGGTTCTACCCACACATAGAAGGAAATTGTTAACTCAACTCTCATTATACCATGCTCTGGGTGCCATGAATCTCCTTGTCTTTTTTACCTATTGGTAGTTGCTGTGAAGCACCTGTTTCCATCCGGCCAGGACAGGTGCACACGTGGCCAGTGGCCACCCAAAGCACAACCTGTTGTTGTTGGATCTGGTCCATCGGCATCCTTGCTGGCTCGCCATGGCTAATAAAACACCCGTAACAACACCGGAAAAGCCGACTTCCCCCTGCGCCGTACTCTAATAGAGTCAGTCTTCCACGGCATGCTTTAATACTGTTAGAAGCAAATCAAAATTAATGAGATTACCGCCTTTGAAATGTTATATATAATTAACCTCAAATTAAGGACAATATGTGTTTGAATTTGCCAATCAGTAACACCTCGCAATTGCCCAAATACACAGTGGCAAACAGGAGGTGTTGACGATAACCGCGACTGAACCTGCTCTTTATGACTCGAGAAGGATGGCTTTGGGGTCCATTGGTGAGTCCTTAGAGCAGACTGGGGAGAGAGTGAGAGGCTCTGGACAGACTGGTCTACTGCTGTGTCCCAAAGCAGCCTCTCCTCTGCCCCCTCCATGCTGAATAGCTATAGCTGTGAACTATAGGACTTCCACCCTGGCACTACAGTTTGGAAATCTTACTTCTGGCTGTACAGATGAAGGCTTGAGAAGATTTCCATTAGCTGCTGTGAGAGCCTTCCAGTAGCACCCATGGTGACCCAAGTAAGCACCCATCACTAACCATATGAGCTGGCTACAACACTGGATGAGTGGCCTGCCTGACAGAGTCGGGGAAATGGGTCAATGGTCAGATGCACCAACTATGATAATGTCTCTTCATGCTTGATTACTAGGATGTCTTCCACCAGGTTTCTAAAGTCCCCTCAGCCTTTTCTTCCCAAGGGCCTAGGATATGTGTGAAGTGGGTTTTAGTTTTATCCCACAAGCAAAGAAACTGAGGCCAGGGGGCTTTAGTATTTTGCTTGAGATTGTACTGTGGCAAAGGGGCAGAGCTCAGTGTTCTACAGAAAGCATAAACTTTCTTCATTTCTGGGACATCCTGTGAATTTGAAGCAGACTATCACTGAGACCCTCCTAAACTACTCAACCGAGCACAACCCGATTCAGCTCATTCTAGTCTAGTCCAAATCAATCTAACCCAATCCCCTACCCACAGCTTAGCTTAGCTTAGTTTAGTCCAGCCCCGCCCCCGCCCCGCCCCCGCCCCGCCCCAGGCCCCGCCCCAGGCCCCGCCCCTCCAGCCCCAGCCCCAGCCCCAGCCCAGTCCAATCCAGCTGAACCTAATCCAGATCAGTCCAGCAGAACCAGCATTCCCACTTGTATGTCACCTGTCACAGTCTCTATGTGACTAACTAGATCCTTCCCTCTGTGTCCTTTGTGCCCATGCCAGGAGTCCTGAATCCTGACACACATAGAGGGCCCCTGATACACATAGACAGAATGTTATTATGTTTCCTCCTCCTCCTCCTCCTCCTCCTCCTCC
>JANHMN010001750.1:0-10005 GCA_030674055.1 Rhabdomys pumilio
TGTGTGTGTGTGTGTGTGTGTGTGTGTGTGTGTGTGTGTGTGTGTGTATGACTTGTACAACACTGAAAATACCATATCCATGATAGTGATTTTTATTCAAAAGTAGCCATTTGCCAGTGCTAATTTCTCTTCAACAAAATAATTTAACCAATAAAATACAGTTACCTGAGAAAAATAAAGATTGTTACAGGATCGGATATACCAGATAAGCTAACCTTTCTTACAAACTTCTCTATAGCAGAAATATATACCTCTAAACTATGAACCCTCTAGACCTTGGTATGTGTTTATAAGACAAATAAATAGATTTTAAAAGTATCACATTGACAATTCTTCTTACCAATAGTTTCACCCAACCCAAGGAACAATGACTTTATGCCAAGTAAACTCTATCTTTTATCTATTAATTTTAACAATGTCTTAGAGACTGTTTAGAACCTAAACTTTCTGTTTCCCAGTAAAATCCTTGGGGAGGCTCATTCTTGCTGATGTACAGCAGTCTACTCTTTGTGAATTCATTAAGAAGTCACTTTAAAAATTCCTGATAGACAATTTACTACTCTAAATTTAAACTCTTAGTGAAAAGCTATGGAGTTTTTGATTATCCTATGAAATATATATATATATATATATATATATATATGTGTGTGTGTGTGTGTGTGTGTGTGTGTTTATGTATTCTTTCAATGATATATAATTAATATAAAAATGCCAAACACTTTAGAAAATTTTACCATGTAAGGAGAAATGAATAAGAAAAAAACAGAAGTGGTGTTGGAAATGTATCAGCAAAAATTCAGCTAGAAATAATGTATATGTATACACACACACACACACACACACACACACACACACACACACACACACACGACAGGGTCTCACAGTGTATCCCTGGTTAGCCTGGAATTTGCTTTTAGATCAGGCTATCCTTGAACTCACAGAAGTTCATTTCCCTCTGCCTTCTAAGTGCTGGAATTGAGAATGTGGATCATCATACTCAGAATTATGTATGTTTTTAAAAAGCATTAGTGTTTTAAAAAATAGCTCTCTATATATGTTGCTGAATCTCAGTTATCAACTTGATGAGATGTAGAGTCACTTGGAAGATGGATCTCTGTGCATGGCATGGGTTATTATTTTGACTGAGCTAATTGAAAGGTGATTCTATACTATATAAAAAGAAGAAAGTTAGCTAAGCACAAGCATTCATTGCTCTCTGCTTATTGACTATGGGTATAAGTGAGCAGCTGCCTTGTGCTCTTGTTCCTATAATATGAAAACATATCAGCTAAAATTTCCCTAGAAATAATGTGTGCAGTTATCAATTGTAACTTTGAACTTTGAGACAAAATAAATCTCTGTTGCTTTCATTTTCTTTTGTCAGGGTGTTTTATCACTGAAACAGGGAAAGTAATGAAGACAATATCCTAAATGATTTCTTTAGAGCTCAACCGATACAAAACTATCCATCAGTTTGCATGGTTTCCTCTTTACAACCAATAACAGATTGAAAACATACAAAAAATGAGTCTATATAGATGTCTCAGTTGGTAAGAAAAGTGTCCTTATTGCTCTTACATAAGACTGGGTTTTGGTTCTTCATGCCTACATGTCAGCTTATACAACCATCTGTAACTCTAGTTCCAGGAGTTCTCACACCCTTTTCTGACCTCCACAAATATCAGGCAAACAAATGGTACACATACAAACATGAAGGCAAAACACTCATGCTTGTAAACTAAAAATTTTACTCATGTGTATAAAATAAAAATAAGTTTTAGTTCATTCTTATTTTACCTTATTTTTTATTATTTTATTTATTTACATTTCAAATGTTGTTCCCCTTCTCATTCTCCCCTCTGAAATAAAATATTCAAGAAAATCCTAAAACATATAGAATAACAAATATTTACATAAGGTATATATTATGATTTGTGTCTTGAGGAATCTAGAGAAGAATTAATATTAATGGGAAGAATGTATATATCATATGCAAATGTTATGTTATTTTATATAGGGGTCTTTATCAAATGAGGATTTTGGTAGTCATTAAAGACTTGACAACAAAACCATATGGATACCAAAGGATTATACATTCAAAAGTTTCAGTGTCCATAATTACAGTTTTATTGGAATATAGGTATATTCATTTACTTGTAACTTGAATAAATGGACCTTATTTGTATCCAGCATGCAGATAGATACATATATATCTATAAACACATAGTCATCCTTTGCTGGTCTTTCTCTGTTCTGTACACAAATAGTCTATTGAAATATAAAGAGTTTAGAACTAAAATGAGGTTTTGTTCACAGTGCTGCTCTAAACTGATTCAGGAAGGATCTTCCTGAAATTATATAAAAAACAGGAATTCTAAGGACAAACAAAACATATGAGTTGTTGTATTTGTGAGTTAATTAATAATTATTTATACAACAGGTTTTAAAAATATCAAAAAGAGATGACTTTAGTACTATAAAAAGTGTTACATAAATGACAAGAGGACAGTTACCCACCCCACCCGCTGCCACACACACTCAAAGAAAGGCAGGGTCGCTTTCACTTAAAATCTTGCTTCCAGATAAAATATAGTTTTAGGAGAAAGTAAGAAACAGAGAGAGTGGACGGGAGAGAGAAGAAAGCAAAATAGCAAAGAGAGAGAAGAGAGGGAGGAAAGAGGGAGGGAGGAAGAGAGAGGGAGCCCAATCTCCATAAATAATTTATTGCTAGCTTATAAACGGTAGTGCAGCACAGTATGAAAGTCAAAGAGAGTCTTTAGATGCCAAAAAGCCACTCAAAAGTGCACTTGCTGCAGCAAGTCTTACTGTGAGCTTTGATGTGATGGGAAAGAAACTACTAAGGTGAGGTTATCAGTTAACAGAAAACAATTTCCCTCATATGGAGAAGTAGAATCACTGCTGTGCATCTGATACAGGTAAATGGCAATTTAAATACAGAGTTACATAATGTGAGCTAGCTGAGAGAATAAATCATGGATTTTTCCTTCTGATGACTAGAACTAAAGCAAAACATATGATACTTCTGAAAAGCAAGTTTTTTAGTATCATGAAAAATTCAGCCCAGATAACTCTTGGGTAGAGTTTGTCATATACAATTATTGTTTCATGGCTAATACTCACTGCATCTCAGTAAGAACCCCTACCCTGGCATACCAGCTATGTCAATTAAAATGTCTGCAGATATTGTCACGTGTTTCTCAGGGAAGTAAAATCATGCCCTATTGAGAATTACTGGTCTAATGGAAAGAAGACAGGCATGGTGAAATTACAACATTCAAGAAGCTAAGGTAAGAAGATTGTGAGATCAAGGCTAGCTCAGGTTATCTAGAAAGATCCAAGACAGCTTAATTACATGGTGAAACTCTGCTTTGATTAAAAAAAAAAAGAATAAAATGAAAATGAAGTCAAACTTCATGAAAACATTACAAATTCAAATGGTGGCATTATTTACCCGTCTTCATGTTGGTACAATTTGCTCTTTGTAGATCCAAAAGTGAATCCTAAGGAATGCCACTTGTTATCTACTTGTTATCTCTCACAGCTTGTCTGACCAAACCCCATACCACCAAGCAAAGTGAGCCAAGTAGACCTGTATTCTATTTCTGATCACGTAGAGTTCAGAAAATATGACAAGAATGCAGCAAATAACAAGATGAATTACAGACAGGTGTCTAAACTCTTGTGATTGTTTTTCCTGTTACTATCTTGACAAACATTGTATGCAAAATAGTTTCCCAGGATGAAAAGGTAGAGAAACCTAATAAAGTCCAACTCTTTATTAATATTGAATCCAGGCAACTATTCAAATCACAAAACCCTGCTGGGAAGAATATATACTCACACTCATAAACAATGCATAAATGAGGCAGATTTGGGAGGAACAAAATTTGAAATTCTGATTAAAATATGCTAGGAGCAAGCAAAACGGCACAAGAATGTAATTGAACACAAATGCTTCTACTCTGTCACATCTCCCAAATGTGCTTGATGAAAGGCCTGTTATTTTAACGTGGTAGTTTGTAGATCTTTATCCATTCTGTGATTTGTAGGGTTATATATGGAATATGTATGAATACAATTTGATTGTTAACATTTTAAACTCTGCTACAACCTTCTTCTCACCAAGGCCAGAACCTCCAAGTCAAATGAATGACAGAACTAATGTACCTAACAAGAAACTGTCTTGTATTGCTTCATAAAGCTTTCAACTAATAAGTCATTAATGTCTGAATATAAATTTATTGACCTATATTGAGATGCACAGCAGGTTGATTGTATTGACTGAATTCAAATGAGTCCATTGGAACGTGTTGGTCAATAAATGTTGATCCAAATTATAAAGATCAGCAGGGTCAAGTGTAATGAAGCTTGTGATAAGCTATACACTATGTCTTTTGTTAAGGAGCATTGCCACTAGGAATAAAAATAAAGCTTTAATAGCATATTATTGTTGATATTCACTTACAAAGAAAGCTATTAAATGAATACATAGGGGCTGGAGAGATGGCTTAGTGGTTAAGAGCACTGACTGCTCTTCCAAAGGTCCTGAGTTCAATTCCCAGCAACCACATGGTGGCTCACAAACACCTGAAATGGGATCTGATGCCCTCTTCTGGTGTGTCTGAAGACAGCAACAATGTATTCATATAAATAAAATAAATAAATCTTTTTTAAAATTGAATACATAGATGCAATCAAGGATATGATGATATAGCACTTAGTGATAATAGTATTAACTTGTTTCAGAAGGTTTTTAACTACCAAAATAATGAAACTGTATTGCAGGTCCTATGGACAGAAATATCTAATCTGATTGGTGGGCACTACCAACACTGAAGTTAATTCACTCCCAATTTGGAAAAGAGACCTCTTAATTTAAGAGGTGAATAATTGTTTCACTATTTAAATTTCACAATGAATGAGACAGTGAACAAGTATAACATGAAGTCTAATGATGGAAAATCATCATCATAACTATTGCTTGGCTTATTTAATACAATTGTAGGAGGTAGTTATTATTTCCATTTTATACATAGTAAAACTAAGGCCTAACAAGGTAATACCACCTTGTAAGTTAATAATGGATATGGAACTCAAAACCACACAAATCTGGATTCAAAATATAGAGTCTCAAGAAGTACACTACACTAAGAGTTCCAAGAAAGAATTAGATTACTCAGGACTTGGAAGGTATTTCTAGTAAAGAGATAGGACAACACAAAAAGCTAAGAGAGAAGAAAGAAATATGATATATTTGAGTAATGAGAACTAAACTCTGTGGCAAGAGACTAGAGAGTATGAGCAGGAATGAAATCAGAACTTGCAGACATATGTCCCTGTATGCTCTTTGGTTGGTGGCTTAGTCTCTGGGAGCTCCCAGCCTTGTCTGGCCTCAGTAAAGAGGATGGCCCTAACCCTATAGAGACTTGATGATCCATGAAGGAGAATGCCTAGGGGCAAGGGGAGTACTCTCTCAGAGGTAAAGAGGATGGGGCAATAGGGTGAAAAACTCTGGGAGGGGGCAACTTTTGGGATATAAATAAACAATATAATCAAAAATAAAAGGAGCAGACATATGTATCTTGTTTTTATTCTCTTTTATTCCTTTCATTCCTGTTTTCAATTTTGTTTGAAATCATCTGGGATTTGATTTCCTGCTTTTAAACATTTTTCTCTTTGCCTACACAGAACTGTTTCATAACAATTAAGGAGAAAATATTATAGCTCACCTGAATCTCATTCCTCCCTCCCTGGGGAAAAGGAATTTGGCCAAAACACTTCATACTTCAGTAATATCTGCTAACAGAATTTGAAATGCTTTTCATAGAATATACCTGATTTTTCTTAGTATCTTTTGGTAAACAAATCAGGAATTTATGAATTCTAGGGTGTGGCCTATGGTGTAACACAGCAGGCAAACTGAGGAACTGCTAGAAATAAAATAAAAATAGTGCCTTTTGTTTAATTGATGAACATCATCCCTTATTACTTTGGAATAGATGAAAGCTCTAATTGATAACACACATTGTTCACTCTTCAAAATTGCAACTTAATTTGTTAAGTCAACATGGAGTGATTAATTTTTTCAATATGCCATCAAAAGTGACCAAAATAGAATCTATGCAGATGCCATTAATTACAGCAAAGCCAAACAAGAAATTTACAAACATAAAACAGAAACGTTTATGCATGCGTACATTCAAAATGTTCTTCTAAATAATTTCCATTAAAGAAGCAGAAATAACTAATTCATTAGCTACAATGACTAGCAAGATAAAAGCACGTATTACAATGTGGAAGAAAATCAGAGTCAATTGAAGAGAAAAATGCAAATATTAGTACACACAAATATAAAGGACAAATGGCCCAACTGCATGTTATTCAAGAACAACAACAACAACAATAATAAATATGGGGCTGAGGAGATGTTCAGTGGGTAAGGTGCAAGCATGAGGACCTGAGTTAGAATCCCCATACCCACATTAAAAAGTCAGACGTACCCTCAAACATCAGAGACTCCAGAGCAGGAGACCAAGAAAGGCAAATTCCTGACACTTTCTGGCTCAAATGGTGAGCTATTCATTCAGTAAAACACCCTGCCTCAAAAACTAAGGCGAAGAGTGGTTGAAGAAAACATTCCAACATTGTATTTTACAAGTGTACACTCCTGAATGTACATGTGTACACACGTAAATATACATATGACATACACATACATAATGTACAGAAAATATCCTATGAAAGAAGGTGACAATAGATAGCAGTGAAGAAGCAAGTAAAACAACAATCATGAAAGAAGCAATCAAGTAGAAACATTTTACATAACACTTGTAACAGTCCAAACTTTTAATCCCAGCACATAGGAGTTAAAGGCCAGAAAATTACAAGTTTGAGGCCAGTCTAGGCCACCTAGCAAATTCAAGGCTAGCCTGCCCCAAAATGAAGAAACAAAAATGAAGAAAAAGAAAAGGAAAAAACCAGAAAGTGTAAAAGAAAACAATGGAGACTTCAAAGACTTTTAGAAAACTGGTTCATTATCATAGAATTGTATAAATGTGTGTTCTTCCAACATTATAAGGGCAAGTAATTCGCAATGGTATATCATCTCTATACAATCAGAGAAAGGGAAGTAAAACATAAACTTATTTCATAAGCCAGCCACATGTCTGCTTCCCAAGCTTTGCAAAAGTACTACACATAAAATCATACTCTTACATACAATGCAATGTACCCCAATAAGTCAATATCAATTAATTCAGTTAAAAAAATTCCTCAAGTAGTTACCAAGTCAAGTCTAAACTAGCCTCATATTAAAGCAAGCACTGACTTTATAAGAAAGATCCTCCATAAACTATTCTAAGAATTGAAGAATTGTACAATTTGATTTTCCAGAAGAAACTATCCATATTTGCACATAAACACCAAGTCGATGTTCTATTTCTAATAGAGAAAAGACACAAGAACAAGAAAAACAACAAAAGAACTTTAATATATTAGGGAATTTTTTCGATATTTCAAGTATTTACAGAATTATCTACAGAGAAAACTATCTCTGGATACATATCTCTGGAGATAGATAGATAGATAGATAGATAGATAGATAGATAGATAGATAGATAGGGATGGATAGATAGAGAGAGGGATAGATAGATAGATAGATAGATAGATAGATAGATAGATAGATAGATAGATAGATAGATAGATATGTAAAGTTCAGACACTGGAGAGATGGCTTATGAAATGAAATATAAAATTGAGTAAGTTATCATTTTGTTATATACACAAAAAAGTAATACTTTCCATGCAAACCAACAGTAAGCAGCTATGAAATATAATGAACAAAGTATCAACTACAATAGCAAAAGGAGCAAGTGTGTTTGTGTGTGTATGTGTGTGTGCATATGTACATATGTGTATATGTAAAACAATATATGTTTAATAGGTATAATACTCAATACACATATATGTCTCTTTGTATCATACCTACAAGTATGATGCATCTAAATGTTCACACTAACTGATTTTATCCTTGTGCAATGCTAAGCCATGCTCCCTATTACCTATATACATTTAATGTTTTCTTTTCATTCAAGACCACATGAAATCTACTACATCCTCACATGTATGCCATTGTACTTACTTTTATTTCTGGTAACCAAAACTTTCCCCATGTCTGTTAATCTATTTACATAACTCATGTAGGATGGACTTTGTTAGCATTAAGTAATGTGGGATTATCCTGTACTTCCTCTGGAAAACATGCCATCACGATTTGAGACTATCATTACCCTAAAAGAGTAATTGTCATCAGAGAAGTAGTCACTAAATCTATGCAGACAATAAGAAAATTGACAGTCAAGGTTTTTCTAAGTAAGAAAAGAATAAAAATGGTACACAAAATTTCTCATACTTCCTAAGCTATTGTTTCAAAAGATGCAACAGGCCTGAAACCAGTCTTACAGTTAGCTGCTCCCTTCTACCACTGTACATCTGGGGAAAAGTTAGACATTTACTAATGCAGTGCTAATGAGACCCACAGGGATGATAGGAATGAAGATATCTTGTCTGGTTACAAGGAGAAATATAATACAATCCACCATGGTAGATACTGGTCTAATTTGCTGTCTGTTGCTATGGTAAATTATATGAGCAAAAGCTACTTGTGAAGGAAAGGGTTTAAGTTCAGGTTTCACTTCCAGATAACAGTCTATCATTGAGGAGAGCCAGGGCAGGGGCTCACGTCAGGAACCCAGAGGCAGAAAAAGAACAGAAGATCACAAAGGAATACTATTTCCTGGCTGGCTCCCCTGGCTCATGCTCAGCTAGCATTCTTACACATCCCAGGACCATCTGCCTAGATATGGTGCCATGTATGGTGGGTGCCATGATTTGCTGACATCTAGTACCAACCTCCACCTGTTGTCATTGCCAAGTCACCACCCATCCCATCACTACCAAAACTATACAACACATGGAATTGAAGGAGAAGCAAGTTAATCTTAATTAGATGCATTTAAATTTTAAATAACTCCTTGTCGAGCATTCACTACATCTTTATTTCCTATCACTGAAAAGATCTTAAAAGTGAAAAGGAAAAGCACTACCAGAAAAAATACAGTCAACATTTGTCTACATAAAAACAGCACCTGAAAATATATCTGCTGAAGACAAGTCTCAGTTGGTGCACAGAGAATACATGTGATGGCTCAAAGGTGCTTCCAAGGAGTGTATTTCAGCTCAGATTTATGAAATTCCACAGGGAGTACCCCACAGGGAATAGCAGAAGAAAACACATTACTGTCTGTCTTGAAGAGATGGGAGAAAGGATGGGAGAGAGTGACTGCTTTTGTGATCTAGCAATATGTGCAATATGTGACCATGCAATTCTGAACTATGGCATTTCAGATTTGCTGGTCCCTAGGTCAACCACATCCACAGATAGAGGAAATAGAAGAAGTTAGCAGCAGTAGTTTAAAATCAATAGCAGGACACTCAGAGGTATAGTAATAGAAAATATGTGTGCTATAGGTGCCTGACAACCAGAACATCCTGCCGAGGATGATGGCAAATCATTCTGACAAATTATAAGTCAGATGAAAACATTTACTTCCAGTCTGCTTAATTTTCTTTGATTTCTCTTGGGATATTAAAGCCCTCTTGTATTACATAAAATATGGACTTCCTTAAAACTGGTCATCAGTCTAGATACTCAACCACATAGTCTCTCTATTTTCTATATGAATAGATTTATTTTTGATTCTTGAGACAGGGCCTCGTGTAGCCCCAGCTAGCCTCAAACTAGTTATGTAGCTGAGTCTGGCCTTGATTTCCTGTCCCTACTGCCTCCCCTTCCAATGTGGTAGGATAACAGTGTATGAATGGACTTTGGGTATCTTTATTTCCAGTCACTTGCAAATGAGTTTATCATAGATCTCTCCCCCCCCCCAAAAAAAAATAAGTAAAACACAAATACTAATGCTAACA
>JANHMN010001751.1:0-10004 GCA_030674055.1 Rhabdomys pumilio
TGTGTGTGTGTGTGTGTGTGTGTGTGTGTGTGTGTGTGTGTGTGTGTATGACTTGTACAACACTGAAAATACCATATCCATGATAGTGATTTTTATTCAAAAGTAGCCATTTGCCAGTGCTAATTTCTCTTCAACAAAATAATTTAACCAATAAAATACAGTTACCTGAGAAAAATAAAGATTGTTACAGGATCGGATATACCAGATAAGCTAACCTTTCTTACAAACTTCTCTATAGCAGAAATATATACCTCTAAACTATGAACCCTCTAGACCTTGGTATGTGTTTATAAGACAAATAAATAGATTTTAAAAGTATCACATTGACAATTCTTCTTACCAATAGTTTCACCCAACCCAAGGAACAATGACTTTATGCCAAGTAAACTCTATCTTTTATCTATTAATTTTAACAATGTCTTAGAGACTGTTTAGAACCTAAACTTTCTGTTTCCCAGTAAAATCCTTGGGGAGGCTCATTCTTGCTGATGTACAGCAGTCTACTCTTTGTGAATTCATTAAGAAGTCACTTTAAAAATTCCTGATAGACAATTTACTACTCTAAATTTAAACTCTTAGTGAAAAGCTATGGAGTTTTTGATTATCCTATGAAATATATATATATATATATATATATATATATGTGTGTGTGTGTGTGTGTGTGTGTGTGTTTATGTATTCTTTCAATGATATATAATTAATATAAAAATGCCAAACACTTTAGAAAATTTTACCATGTAAGGAGAAATGAATAAGAAAAAAACAGAAGTGGTGTTGGAAATGTATCAGCAAAAATTCAGCTAGAAATAATGTATATGTATACACACACACACACACACACACACACACACACACACACACACACACACGACAGGGTCTCACAGTGTATCCCTGGTTAGCCTGGAATTTGCTTTTAGATCAGGCTATCCTTGAACTCACAGAAGTTCATTTCCCTCTGCCTTCTAAGTGCTGGAATTGAGAATGTGGATCATCATACTCAGAATTATGTATGTTTTTAAAAAGCATTAGTGTTTTAAAAAATAGCTCTCTATATATGTTGCTGAATCTCAGTTATCAACTTGATGAGATGTAGAGTCACTTGGAAGATGGATCTCTGTGCATGGCATGGGTTATTATTTTGACTGAGCTAATTGAAAGGTGATTCTATACTATATAAAAAGAAGAAAGTTAGCTAAGCACAAGCATTCATTGCTCTCTGCTTATTGACTATGGGTATAAGTGAGCAGCTGCCTTGTGCTCTTGTTCCTATAATATGAAAACATATCAGCTAAAATTTCCCTAGAAATAATGTGTGCAGTTATCAATTGTAACTTTGAACTTTGAGACAAAATAAATCTCTGTTGCTTTCATTTTCTTTTGTCAGGGTGTTTTATCACTGAAACAGGGAAAGTAATGAAGACAATATCCTAAATGATTTCTTTAGAGCTCAACCGATACAAAACTATCCATCAGTTTGCATGGTTTCCTCTTTACAACCAATAACAGATTGAAAACATACAAAAAATGAGTCTATATAGATGTCTCAGTTGGTAAGAAAAGTGTCCTTATTGCTCTTACATAAGACTGGGTTTTGGTTCTTCATGCCTACATGTCAGCTTATACAACCATCTGTAACTCTAGTTCCAGGAGTTCTCACACCCTTTTCTGACCTCCACAAATATCAGGCAAACAAATGGTACACATACAAACATGAAGGCAAAACACTCATGCTTGTAAACTAAAAATTTTACTCATGTGTATAAAATAAAAATAAGTTTTAGTTCATTCTTATTTTACCTTATTTTTTATTATTTTATTTATTTACATTTCAAATGTTGTTCCCCTTCTCATTCTCCCCTCTGAAATAAAATATTCAAGAAAATCCTAAAACATATAGAATAACAAATATTTACATAAGGTATATATTATGATTTGTGTCTTGAGGAATCTAGAGAAGAATTAATATTAATGGGAAGAATGTATATATCATATGCAAATGTTATGTTATTTTATATAGGGGTCTTTATCAAATGAGGATTTTGGTAGTCATTAAAGACTTGACAACAAAACCATATGGATACCAAAGGATTATACATTCAAAAGTTTCAGTGTCCATAATTACAGTTTTATTGGAATATAGGTATATTCATTTACTTGTAACTTGAATAAATGGACCTTATTTGTATCCAGCATGCAGATAGATACATATATATCTATAAACACATAGTCATCCTTTGCTGGTCTTTCTCTGTTCTGTACACAAATAGTCTATTGAAATATAAAGAGTTTAGAACTAAAATGAGGTTTTGTTCACAGTGCTGCTCTAAACTGATTCAGGAAGGATCTTCCTGAAATTATATAAAAAACAGGAATTCTAAGGACAAACAAAACATATGAGTTGTTGTATTTGTGAGTTAATTAATAATTATTTATACAACAGGTTTTAAAAATATCAAAAAGAGATGACTTTAGTACTATAAAAAGTGTTACATAAATGACAAGAGGACAGTTACCCACCCCACCCGCTGCCACACACACTCAAAGAAAGGCAGGGTCGCTTTCACTTAAAATCTTGCTTCCAGATAAAATATAGTTTTAGGAGAAAGTAAGAAACAGAGAGAGTGGACGGGAGAGAGAAGAAAGCAAAATAGCAAAGAGAGAGAAGAGAGGGAGGAAAGAGGGAGGGAGGAAGAGAGAGGGAGCCCAATCTCCATAAATAATTTATTGCTAGCTTATAAACGGTAGTGCAGCACAGTATGAAAGTCAAAGAGAGTCTTTAGATGCCAAAAAGCCACTCAAAAGTGCACTTGCTGCAGCAAGTCTTACTGTGAGCTTTGATGTGATGGGAAAGAAACTACTAAGGTGAGGTTATCAGTTAACAGAAAACAATTTCCCTCATATGGAGAAGTAGAATCACTGCTGTGCATCTGATACAGGTAAATGGCAATTTAAATACAGAGTTACATAATGTGAGCTAGCTGAGAGAATAAATCATGGATTTTTCCTTCTGATGACTAGAACTAAAGCAAAACATATGATACTTCTGAAAAGCAAGTTTTTTAGTATCATGAAAAATTCAGCCCAGATAACTCTTGGGTAGAGTTTGTCATATACAATTATTGTTTCATGGCTAATACTCACTGCATCTCAGTAAGAACCCCTACCCTGGCATACCAGCTATGTCAATTAAAATGTCTGCAGATATTGTCACGTGTTTCTCAGGGAAGTAAAATCATGCCCTATTGAGAATTACTGGTCTAATGGAAAGAAGACAGGCATGGTGAAATTACAACATTCAAGAAGCTAAGGTAAGAAGATTGTGAGATCAAGGCTAGCTCAGGTTATCTAGAAAGATCCAAGACAGCTTAATTACATGGTGAAACTCTGCTTTGATTAAAAAAAAAAAGAATAAAATGAAAATGAAGTCAAACTTCATGAAAACATTACAAATTCAAATGGTGGCATTATTTACCCGTCTTCATGTTGGTACAATTTGCTCTTTGTAGATCCAAAAGTGAATCCTAAGGAATGCCACTTGTTATCTACTTGTTATCTCTCACAGCTTGTCTGACCAAACCCCATACCACCAAGCAAAGTGAGCCAAGTAGACCTGTATTCTATTTCTGATCACGTAGAGTTCAGAAAATATGACAAGAATGCAGCAAATAACAAGATGAATTACAGACAGGTGTCTAAACTCTTGTGATTGTTTTTCCTGTTACTATCTTGACAAACATTGTATGCAAAATAGTTTCCCAGGATGAAAAGGTAGAGAAACCTAATAAAGTCCAACTCTTTATTAATATTGAATCCAGGCAACTATTCAAATCACAAAACCCTGCTGGGAAGAATATATACTCACACTCATAAACAATGCATAAATGAGGCAGATTTGGGAGGAACAAAATTTGAAATTCTGATTAAAATATGCTAGGAGCAAGCAAAACGGCACAAGAATGTAATTGAACACAAATGCTTCTACTCTGTCACATCTCCCAAATGTGCTTGATGAAAGGCCTGTTATTTTAACGTGGTAGTTTGTAGATCTTTATCCATTCTGTGATTTGTAGGGTTATATATGGAATATGTATGAATACAATTTGATTGTTAACATTTTAAACTCTGCTACAACCTTCTTCTCACCAAGGCCAGAACCTCCAAGTCAAATGAATGACAGAACTAATGTACCTAACAAGAAACTGTCTTGTATTGCTTCATAAAGCTTTCAACTAATAAGTCATTAATGTCTGAATATAAATTTATTGACCAACACGTTCCAATGGACTCATTTGAATTCAGTCAATACAATCAACCTGCTGTGCATCTCAATATAGGTCAATAAATGTTGATCCAAATTATAAAGATCAGCAGGGTCAAGTGTAATGAAGCTTGTGATAAGCTATACACTATGTCTTTTGTTAAGGAGCATTGCCACTAGGAATAAAAATAAAGCTTTAATAGCATATTATTGTTGATATTCACTTACAAAGAAAGCTATTAAATGAATACATAGGGGCTGGAGAGATGGCTTAGTGGTTAAGAGCACTGACTGCTCTTCCAAAGGTCCTGAGTTCAATTCCCAGCAACCACATGGTGGCTCACAAACACCTGAAATGGGATCTGATGCCCTCTTCTGGTGTGTCTGAAGACAGCAACAATGTATTCATATAAATAAAATAAATAAATCTTTTTTAAAATTGAATACATAGATGCAATCAAGGATATGATGATATAGCACTTAGTGATAATAGTATTAACTTGTTTCAGAAGGTTTTTAACTACCAAAATAATGAAACTGTATTGCAGGTCCTATGGACAGAAATATCTAATCTGATTGGTGGGCACTACCAACACTGAAGTTAATTCACTCCCAATTTGGAAAAGAGACCTCTTAATTTAAGAGGTGAATAATTGTTTCACTATTTAAATTTCACAATGAATGAGACAGTGAACAAGTATAACATGAAGTCTAATGATGGAAAATCATCATCATAACTATTGCTTGGCTTATTTAATACAATTGTAGGAGGTAGTTATTATTTCCATTTTATACATAGTAAAACTAAGGCCTAACAAGGTAATACCACCTTGTAAGTTAATAATGGATATGGAACTCAAAACCACACAAATCTGGATTCAAAATATAGAGTCTCAAGAAGTACACTACACTAAGAGTTCCAAGAAAGAATTAGATTACTCAGGACTTGGAAGGTATTTCTAGTAAAGAGATAGGACAACACAAAAAGCTAAGAGAGAAGAAAGAAATATGATATATTTGAGTAATGAGAACTAAACTCTGTGGCAAGAGACTAGAGAGTATGAGCAGGAATGAAATCAGAACTTGCAGACATATGTCCCTGTATGCTCTTTGGTTGGTGGCTTAGTCTCTGGGAGCTCCCAGCCTTGTCTGGCCTCAGTAAAGAGGATGGCCCTAACCCTATAGAGACTTGATGATCCATGAAGGAGAATGCCTAGGGGCAAGGGGAGTACTCTCTCAGAGGTAAAGAGGATGGGGCAATAGGGTGAAAAACTCTGGGAGGGGGCAACTTTTGGGATATAAATAAACAATATAATCAAAAATAAAAGGAGCAGACATATGTATCTTGTTTTTATTCTCTTTTATTCCTTTCATTCCTGTTTTCAATTTTGTTTGAAATCATCTGGGATTTGATTTCCTGCTTTTAAACATTTTTCTCTTTGCCTACACAGAACTGTTTCATAACAATTAAGGAGAAAATATTATAGCTCACCTGAATCTCATTCCTCCCTCCCTGGGGAAAAGGAATTTGGCCAAAACACTTCATACTTCAGTAATATCTGCTAACAGAATTTGAAATGCTTTTCATAGAATATACCTGATTTTTCTTAGTATCTTTTGGTAAACAAATCAGGAATTTATGAATTCTAGGGTGTGGCCTATGGTGTAACACAGCAGGCAAACTGAGGAACTGCTAGAAATAAAATAAAAATAGTGCCTTTTGTTTAATTGATGAACATCATCCCTTATTACTTTGGAATAGATGAAAGCTCTAATTGATAACACACATTGTTCACTCTTCAAAATTGCAACTTAATTTGTTAAGTCAACATGGAGTGATTAATTTTTTCAATATGCCATCAAAAGTGACCAAAATAGAATCTATGCAGATGCCATTAATTACAGCAAAGCCAAACAAGAAATTTACAAACATAAAACAGAAACGTTTATGCATGCGTACATTCAAAATGTTCTTCTAAATAATTTCCATTAAAGAAGCAGAAATAACTAATTCATTAGCTACAATGACTAGCAAGATAAAAGCACGTATTACAATGTGGAAGAAAATCAGAGTCAATTGAAGAGAAAAATGCAAATATTAGTACACACAAATATAAAGGACAAATGGCCCAACTGCATGTTATTCAAGAACAACAACAACAACAATAATAAATATGGGGCTGAGGAGATGTTCAGTGGGTAAGGTGCAAGCATGAGGACCTGAGTTAGAATCCCCATACCCACATTAAAAAGTCAGACGTACCCTCAAACATCAGAGACTCCAGAGCAGGAGACCAAGAAAGGCAAATTCCTGACACTTTCTGGCTCAAATGGTGAGCTATTCATTCAGTAAAACACCCTGCCTCAAAAACTAAGGCGAAGAGTGGTTGAAGAAAACATTCCAACATTGTATTTTACAAGTGTACACTCCTGAATGTACATGTGTACACACGTAAATATACATATGACATACACATACATAATGTACAGAAAATATCCTATGAAAGAAGGTGACAATAGATAGCAGTGAAGAAGCAAGTAAAACAACAATCATGAAAGAAGCAATCAAGTAGAAACATTTTACATAACACTTGTAACAGTCCAAACTTTTAATCCCAGCACATAGGAGTTAAAGGCCAGAAAATTACAAGTTTGAGGCCAGTCTAGGCCACCTAGCAAATTCAAGGCTAGCCTGCCCCAAAATGAAGAAACAAAAATGAAGAAAAAGAAAAGGAAAAAACCAGAAAGTGTAAAAGAAAACAATGGAGACTTCAAAGACTTTTAGAAAACTGGTTCATTATCATAGAATTGTATAAATGTGTGTTCTTCCAACATTATAAGGGCAAGTAATTCGCAATGGTATATCATCTCTATACAATCAGAGAAAGGGAAGTAAAACATAAACTTATTTCATAAGCCAGCCACATGTCTGCTTCCCAAGCTTTGCAAAAGTACTACACATAAAATCATACTCTTACATACAATGCAATGTACCCCAATAAGTCAATATCAATTAATTCAGTTAAAAAAATTCCTCAAGTAGTTACCAAGTCAAGTCTAAACTAGCCTCATATTAAAGCAAGCACTGACTTTATAAGAAAGATCCTCCATAAACTATTCTAAGAATTGAAGAATTGTACAATTTGATTTTCCAGAAGAAACTATCCATATTTGCACATAAACACCAAGTCGATGTTCTATTTCTAATAGAGAAAAGACACAAGAACAAGAAAAACAACAAAAGAACTTTAATATATTAGGGAATTTTTTCGATATTTCAAGTATTTACAGAATTATCTACAGAGAAAACTATCTCTGGATACATATCTCTGGAGATAGATAGATAGATAGATAGATAGATAGATAGATAGATAGATAGATAGGGATGGATAGATAGAGAGAGGGATAGATAGATAGATAGATAGATAGATAGATAGATAGATAGATAGATAGATAGATAGATAGATATGTAAAGTTCAGACACTGGAGAGATGGCTTATGAAATGAAATATAAAATTGAGTAAGTTATCATTTTGTTATATACACAAAAAAGTAATACTTTCCATGCAAACCAACAGTAAGCAGCTATGAAATATAATGAACAAAGTATCAACTACAATAGCAAAAGGAGCAAGTGTGTTTGTGTGTGTATGTGTGTGTGCATATGTACATATGTGTATATGTAAAACAATATATGTTTAATAGGTATAATACTCAATACACATATATGTCTCTTTGTATCATACCTACAAGTATGATGCATCTAAATGTTCACACTAACTGATTTTATCCTTGTGCAATGCTAAGCCATGCTCCCTATTACCTATATACATTTAATGTTTTCTTTTCATTCAAGACCACATGAAATCTACTACATCCTCACATGTATGCCATTGTACTTACTTTTATTTCTGGTAACCAAAACTTTCCCCATGTCTGTTAATCTATTTACATAACTCATGTAGGATGGACTTTGTTAGCATTAAGTAATGTGGGATTATCCTGTACTTCCTCTGGAAAACATGCCATCACGATTTGAGACTATCATTACCCTAAAAGAGTAATTGTCATCAGAGAAGTAGTCACTAAATCTATGCAGACAATAAGAAAATTGACAGTCAAGGTTTTTCTAAGTAAGAAAAGAATAAAAATGGTACACAAAATTTCTCATACTTCCTAAGCTATTGTTTCAAAAGATGCAACAGGCCTGAAACCAGTCTTACAGTTAGCTGCTCCCTTCTACCACTGTACATCTGGGGAAAAGTTAGACATTTACTAATGCAGTGCTAATGAGACCCACAGGGATGATAGGAATGAAGATATCTTGTCTGGTTACAAGGAGAAATATAATACAATCCACCATGGTAGATACTGGTCTAATTTGCTGTCTGTTGCTATGGTAAATTATATGAGCAAAAGCTACTTGTGAAGGAAAGGGTTTAAGTTCAGGTTTCACTTCCAGATAACAGTCTATCATTGAGGAGAGCCAGGGCAGGGGCTCACGTCAGGAACCCAGAGGCAGAAAAAGAACAGAAGATCACAAAGGAATACTATTTCCTGGCTGGCTCCCCTGGCTCATGCTCAGCTAGCATTCTTACACATCCCAGGACCATCTGCCTAGATATGGTGCCATGTATGGTGGGTGCCATGATTTGCTGACATCTAGTACCAACCTCCACCTGTTGTCATTGCCAAGTCACCACCCATCCCATCACTACCAAAACTATACAACACATGGAATTGAAGGAGAAGCAAGTTAATCTTAATTAGATGCATTTAAATTTTAAATAACTCCTTGTCGAGCATTCACTACATCTTTATTTCCTATCACTGAAAAGATCTTAAAAGTGAAAAGGAAAAGCACTACCAGAAAAAATACAGTCAACATTTGTCTACATAAAAACAGCACCTGAAAATATATCTGCTGAAGACAAGTCTCAGTTGGTGCACAGAGAATACATGTGATGGCTCAAAGGTGCTTCCAAGGAGTGTATTTCAGCTCAGATTTATGAAATTCCACAGGGAGTACCCCACAGGGAATAGCAGAAGAAAACACATTACTGTCTGTCTTGAAGAGATGGGAGAAAGGATGGGAGAGAGTGACTGCTTTTGTGATCTAGCAATATGTGCAATATGTGACCATGCAATTCTGAACTATGGCATTTCAGATTTGCTGGTCCCTAGGTCAACCACATCCACAGATAGAGGAAATAGAAGAAGTTAGCAGCAGTAGTTTAAAATCAATAGCAGGACACTCAGAGGTATAGTAATAGAAAATATGTGTGCTATAGGTGCCTGACAACCAGAACATCCTGCCGAGGATGATGGCAAATCATTCTGACAAATTATAAGTCAGATGAAAACATTTACTTCCAGTCTGCTTAATTTTCTTTGATTTCTCTTGGGATATTAAAGCCCTCTTGTATTACATAAAATATGGACTTCCTTAAAACTGGTCATCAGTCTAGATACTCAACCACATAGTCTCTCTATTTTCTATATGAATAGATTTATTTTTGATTCTTGAGACAGGGCCTCGTGTAGCCCCAGCTAGCCTCAAACTAGTTATGTAGCTGAGTCTGGCCTTGATTTCCTGTCCCTACTGCCTCCCCTTCCAATGTGGTAGGATAACAGTGTATGAATGGACTTTGGGTATCTTTATTTCCAGTCACTTGCAAATGAGTTTATCATAGATCTCTCCCCCCCCCAAAAAAAAATAAGTAAAACACAAATACTAATGCTAACA